>PVJC01004184.1:25952-65522 GCA_004026665.1 Murina feae | reverse complement strand
GAGAGGGAGAGGGAGAGGGAGAGGGAGAGGGAGCGCTAAGGAATATAGGTGACCACTAGAAGATGAAAAAGGTAAGAAAACATTCTCCTCTGGAGCCTCCAGAAGAAAGGCACTAATGCCTAACAATTTTTTACTTTTTACACTGGTTTAAGCCACTGAGTTTGTGGTAATCTGCTACAGCGTCAACAGGAAACTTATACAGGGACAAATGGAGCAGAATTCAATTTCAAGTGTGTTGATTCTGAGTGCCCATGGTTCACTCGCTTGGAATTTGGATAAAAGTTGGGGTAAGACATTGAATTGGGAGTCTGCAGTATACAGGTCATGGTGATGCCAAGGGGGTCAAAGGGGTTGTCATTAGGTGTTGGAGTCACAGCCTGGAAAACAACAGCCTTGCAGTATTTCATGAGGGAAAAGGAATCAGCAAAAGAAAGGAGAAGGAGGTAGGAGGGAGACTTGGAGAGAGCTGTGTCATAGAAAGCCCAGCTGAGACAGCTAGAAAGGGAATTGTCAGCATAAAGTCTATTTTGAGGCCAAGTGGGAAGATCTCAGAGCAGAGGGCACTGGACTTGACAATCTGACATGTCTTTTGCGATGCTGGCAAAAGTAGCTCGAGTTCATCTCTGGGATAGAAGCTAGATCAGGTGAAATAGTGAATGCGGGCAGGCTATAGAGACATCAGTCCATGATTTATACGAAATTTTGAAGTTGGGGGTTAACTTAGCATGTCATGGGCTGAAGGGTAAAGATGTTAGAGTGTAAGAGAGGGAATGGTGGATAAAGGCTGGGTTCTCTGGAAGCCTCAATTTTAAGAGTAAATTTTGAGAGAGCCCACCTTTATTCATGTGTTTAGCATAAACACATATCATGAGCCTAACTCCCAGTAGCCTTTCAAGTGTCCGTTAGCTGAGAAAATTAGATGTCTTCCCAATCTTATGGCTTCCACAATTTATGTCATTTATGTGGAGGGGTGTGGAGGGATGGAGAGTTGAAAGTAGGGACTGTATTTGTATAATTTGCAGGGAACATCAGAAAGAGGTAAAAAAAAACATAATCCAGGCATTTGGTCCTAAATAGAGAGATAAACCTCTTAATTTGCTTGGGGAGTTAAATTAATTGTTGAAACATTAATTTCAGCCAGTAACATATTATTTAAATGCAGTTTGGAAGGAGAGAAGAGATGAATCCAACCAGACTCAAAGAAACATGGATGAAGGAAGTGACATTGAATCCTGGAATTCCGTTACACGGGTTGAGTGTTTATAGTTTAAAGTGAGTATAGAATTTGAAATGACCTAGTTAGGTTAGAAAAAAAAGGAGAAAAAGATATTTTTTTCTTGAGTTAATGAAAACAACTTTTTACAAACAAAATCTCTTTTAGTTTGTGAACCTAAGAGCATCCAGTGATACAGGAAATAGTGTATTATCCATTTTTTGAAAAGTGTAAGGAGTAAGAGTTATCTTTGAAAATAAAATCTCCTTGCTTGACATTATGGGAATTTGCCCCAAATACCTAGGACAGTGCAGGACCCTTGAAGAGACTCTTCTCAAGATGGTTGCACTGCTGTTTGTAGATTTAAGTCTGATTGATGTGTTATGGATCTCGTACAAGAAAGAAAACCACCAAACTGCTTAATAACCCCAGGAGATTTCCCAGAACCTTTCTAGTGCATTATTATGACATCAATTTGTTGATGCTGAAGTCTCCAAAGATTCGATCACTCATGTCAAACTCAAAAGCAACTTTATCATTTGCCCTTGTGGGTTTAAACAGTACCTACCTAATGTCTTTCATCACTAGGCCACCAGATGTAAATAAATGATATCTAGAATAACCTTTTAGATAATTAATCTGACCAGTGTAATCCAATGTTCTTGGAGATGTGATTTTTGTATATATAAAAGGACAACAATACAGCCAAGGACAGTGTAGCCCAGTAGGTTGGAGCATTGTCCTGTACACCAAAAGGTGGTGGCTTTGATTCCTGGTGGGCACATACCCAAGTTGTGGATTTGATCCCAGGGCAGGGTTTGTGTGTGGATCGATGATTCTCTCTTCTCTCTTTCTCTCTCTCTCTCTCTCTCTCTCTCTCTCTCTCTCTCTCTCTCTCCATTTCTCTCCCTAAAATGAATTTACAATAAAAATTAAGAAAAACTCCTTTCTAACAACAACAACAACAACAACAACAACAACAACAACAACAACCCTGCAATACGTTTTCTAAATATCAAGATTAAGTTGTATAAAGCTCTCAAGCTGTACAGTACTTTGGATCACTCGAATATTATTTATCTGTATTATTTAAATGTCCATCTCATATGCAAGCAATTTGAAAATGAGTCACTTACCCAGCAGAATGCTTTTCTGACGTGTGGAATAATGACTTCTAAACTATACCTCTGAAACAATAGTCAACTAATATCCTACAGAAAAGTGACACCGATGAATGAAGCTTAAAGCTGATCTTAGGGATAACGAAAAAGGTTTGTATCTGCTCCTCATCGTAAAGTTTCTCAGGTACCTGTTGTGTTTTCTGTTTTGGTGAATGCCATTGCCACCCTTCCAGTTGCTCAGGATCAAAACCTCAAAGTCATCACTATATGTCTCCTCTTCCCCACACCCCTCATCCAATTAGCTGACCAATCCTGTTGGTTCTATGACCTCAACGTGTTTGGCATCTGACCCCTCCTGTTCCTTCTGCCTGGCTTTTGTCATGGCCTTGTGATTGTCTCCCCATTTTTACAGTGTCCATTCTCCATTATTCCTCTCCACTGCCACCACATGTCTCTCCTATGACTTGGATTATATCATTTCCTTCCTCAAAAGCCATGAGGAATCACTGCCATCAACAATGTGAGGTGCAGGATCCTCAAGCCAAAATTCAAACTGCAACAGTAAAGCATACGGACCAGCTTGGTCTATGAACCCCTCGGCGTGCTTCCCCATGGAGATCCAGAGAGAAATAGGGAGTGATCACACAGAAACCTCTGTACACATTCTTTCCTTCTTTCCTACATTTGTTCTGATGACAGTCATTAAAATGTTACTATACGTCTGTCGAATCTACTAATATAGTTTTCAATTTGATAAGTCAAACAGTTTTTAAAACTCTTTTTTTCTAGTAATTCATTCCTCACTGTTGAAAATAAATGTGTCAGTATATCGAACATCGGAAATTGAAAACAGTGATCATTTGAGAAGCACTGAACAGCGCTACACCAAGTGTGGTCCCCTGGCTGGCAGGATCCTCATCACTTGGGAGCTCGCTAGAAAAGCAGAATTTCAAGTCCCACCCAGACTTACTGATTCAGAATCTTCAAGGGTGGGTTCCAACGCTCCATGTAAACAGGCCCTATAGGTGCTTGCTAACATTTGAGATACACCGACAAACAACGTTTCCACTACTCATTCCAACCCCTGCAGCCCCTGGTGCCTATTAAGGGTTTGAAATGTGGTTCATGTGATGGAGAATTTTTAACTTTATTTAGTTTCATTTAAATCTAAATAGCTACATGTGGCCGGTGACTGCCATATTGGACAGCACTGGTCTGTTCCCTAACCTATTTCCTTAAATAGATAGTCACAGTGCTATCTCTGTGCTGTAGTTGAAGCTTTTCAGTCCACACAGGAATATTTGTTTTCCAACCCCAGTGCTCTCGTGGTCATCTATTAAATGTCACCCATCTTTCAATATTTTCACCTGTTCCACAAGACCTCCAGGATTTTCTTTATTTAAATGAACTTCCTTTCTTGTTTTCCTTTTATAGTGTTTTTTTTTCTAACTCTCTTAACAGTACTTATTACTCTCTGCTTTGTGCCCAAGTTAGTTAGGGATGGGTTCGCCCTCCCTCAGATGGAGAACTGTTGGTTTAATCATCTTTTATCCCACAACAGCACCTACCTGATACTTTGCAAATGGGACACATTCATCAACCATGTAATTAAATTAAACCCACATGAAACCAGAAAGAAAAGTCTTCAACACCAACAATGCATCCTAGTGTTCTTAGAAGTCAAGACAGATCAAAATGTTAACGTATACAATTTAGTTTAGAATAGGAAAAATGTGAAAGCCATGGTGAAACATTTGTCACAGGATCAAAATACATTGTTATAAAAATAAACAGAGTGCCTGCCTCATCATTTCTTTAGCAGCAGGAAAGCATTTTCCCTTGGCAATCCTCTACCTCCATCAGAAGTGTTCCTTAACCAAATTTGAGATTAGAAACAGATTTGTAGCTTTTTAAAAAATGGCACTCCTATTGTAGAAATGTACTCTTGGTGTTACAAAAGCAGTTCTATCAATTTCAAGAAAGATATTAGATTTCTAAATGGATCAAAATTTTGTTACAAAAGAAAAAAAATAATGTTTATTTTTACAGAAAAGGTGAGAAGGAAACACAATTCATTCTGCTTCATTTCAGAGTTCTATACTTGATACTATTTTTACAAAGCTATAAAATTAAAATACATGAAATTAACCACACCAAACCAAACATTAAGGAGGTAAATAATTAAGTACATTCTGCCATCAATGTAATAAACCTCATTAGATTTTTATAGGGATTACATACCCACATTGACTCACAAACACAGCACTCCAAAGAACTTACATTTCACAATGCCTTCACACAAAAGTGAATGGGAAACGTATGTTACTTTCCAACAATGGGCAATGGCAGCATTCATATAGATTTGAAAACCTGAATGTCAAATACAATTGACAGTTTTCTATGTACCTTTCATCATGGAAGCTCACCAACTAACATCAATGCCAACTCCCCTTACAAGTTGTGTTTTCAAAAATTTTAGGTTGTCTGATTATGTCATGGTGGGAAAGCACATGATTCAACAAGCATTCACATGATACATTTGATGTTTTTCTCAACTGTTCTAGGAAGCCTGGAAAGATGCAAGTTTCTAGGCAATACTTCCTAATTTATTGTGTGCATTTAATTTAGTAGATGAAGAATAGACTGGAAGTCTAAGATAAGATAATATATTTATCTCAAGAATCCATAATTTATTAGAACATAATGGCAAAAAATATTTTTAAGACATATAGATAATTGAAAAAAAGATGCCACAATACAAATTACATAATCTAAGTCATGTAAAAAATAAAGTAAATGTATGTGAAAACATAAGGAATGTGAAGACCAAACTGTTAAGACTGGTTTCCTTTGAGTAAGTAATGGTGGTGGGGATAATGAGAAATCTATTTTTCATGGATCTATGCTATGTATTTTTGCAAGTTTGAATCCTTTATAACAAGAATGTTTCCAGGAGTTCCAATCAAGATGTTGGAGTAGGTAACACTGTACTCACTTCCTCCTATCACCACATGAAAATTACACCTAAATTATAGAACAATCCACCGGGAGAGCTATCTGAAGACTAGTTGAATAGAAGTCCTATAACTAAGGATATAAGGAAGAAACCACATCAAGACGGGCAGGAGTGGCAGAGATGCAACATAGGTTGGCCCCACACCCACTGTAGTGCTTGAGAATATAGAGGGATATCTCAGCTGCAGGTGTCCCTCCCAAGGACTGAGGGATCTTAGCCCTATGCTGGGCTCCCTAGCCCAGAATGACAGTTCTGGGAAGAAGAGCCCACATAACGTCTGGCTGTGAGAATCAATGAGGAGTCCATCAGTCCAGGTGAGAAGGAAGGCTACTAGAGACCCAGGTGTCCTCTTAAAGGTCCAGCTCCCAAACTCTCACTCACAGGCATTCATTTTGGGCTCCCTAAAGGGGACAACTGCTTGGAGGGGAATCAGAGACATCTAGGGAGAAACTGAGTTGTGTGGCTTTGTCGGGGGGGGGGACTGGAGGGATGGCTGACATTGTCCCTGTGCTGAGCCCCCTCCTCACATGACCAAATCAGAATCTGCATTAGCCTGGTGAACACCACTAGCTCCACTCTGTGGGTCCCAGGTGGGTGGTGGCTGGCCTCAGTGTATCCTGAGACTTTTGCTGAGTGGACCCTGTCCTGGTATTGGTGTCAGCCAGCCTCAGTTTGCAATGTGGACCCTCTCATGGAACGCAAGTCCAGCACTGGCAGCTACCAACCATGGATCACCTTGTAGCTCCTGACAGGTAGCCCCAGGCCAGTCATAGGCAGCATTGACATTGACCTGTACTGGTGGCCCTCCTTAGAGGCCAGAAGCACTGTACCCAGTGGCTGGGTTCAGACTGCAACAGACCACCACCTGATTAGCTCCACAAAGGGCACACTCAAAGGGAGGTCTCAGAAGACACCAGATCCCACTGTGGTGAATCCCACTCTTTGGGTTGTCAAAAAATTAAAAATAGAACTACCTAATCACTCAGTACTTACACTTCTAGGTATTTATCTGAAGAAATCAAGCACTAATTCAAAAAGATATATGCACCCCTATATGCATTGCACCATTATTTACAACTAGGGGCCCAGTGCACAGATTTGTGCATGTTGAAAGGAACTGTGAGCTGTAAGGCTGTGGTGGGCACAGGGGTAGGTCTCAACTCATCCTCTGTGGCTCTGCCCAGCCCTGCTCCTGCCACTGCCACTCCCACAAGCTGATGGCACCAGCTCCGCTCACACCCGCTGAAGGCGCAGAGCAATTGAGGCCCATACCAGCAGGTGGTAGCAGCAGCTACTGCCCCGATTGCCCCTCAGGAGCAGGGGGAGGTGGAGAAGCCCTGAGGGGTAATCAGGGCCAGCAGCTGCCTCTTACACCCGCTGACGGAGCCAAGCAATTGGGGCTGGTGCTGGTGCAAGCGGGGCCAGCAGCAGGTGCGAGTGGTGGATGTTACCGTGGCGCACAGAAGCCAAGAAATTTTAGTAATCACCAGAGGCTCACCCCAATGATAGTGACCAGCACCCTGCCTTGGTCTGATGCCCCCCACTCACCTGCTCCACCATCCCACTGCAGCTGACACCCACCATGTTCTGCACATGCCCCCTGGTGGTCAGCACATGTCATAGCAACTGGTTGTTCAGTTATTTGGTTGTTCTGCTATTCAGTCTATTTTCATATTAGCTTTTTATTATATAGGATAGCCAAAACATGTAAGCAACCCAAGTGTCCATCAACAGACAAGCAGATGAAGAAGTGATACAGATATACAATGGAATATTATTCAGCCATAAAAAATATGAAATCTTACCATTTGTGACAGCATGGATGGACTTAGAGGGTGTTATACTAAGTGAAATAAGGCAGACAGAGAAAGACAATTAGCACATTATTTTACTTATACATACTGTTTACCCAATATGCTGCTGACTTTGTACATAGGAAATAGGGTCAGGCAGGGAGAAGAATGAGGCATTGGCTTTGCTTCCAGGGAACCCCAAATCCCTGGGAAAACAGGTGTAAAATAACCCCACATAGAAGAAAGAATAGCAACACCAGAGTATTGGGGATGTTCAACAATATCTGGAGACATGTTGGTTGCCTCAACTTGGGGTGGGGATAGCATGTAGTGAGTAGAGGCTGAGATGCTCCTAAACAACCTATAATGCACAGGGCAGCCTCTGCAGCTTAGAAGTAGCTGACCCAAAATGCTAATAGTGTCAAGGTTTAGAAATCCTTTGCTAAGGCATATCACTCCAGAATTTTTGATGAGGAAATTTAGATCAGTTAAACCAGAGGAATTTACAATCCCATGATAATGAATGAATTAAAAATATCAGTAATCTACTTTTAAATAAATATTCTTGTCCTATTTTTATCTTTCTGTGAGATTAAGAGAAAATGTAACTTTCCTGAATGTGGCCTAATCTATCTATGTAAAACCCTAATATGCAAATCGACAGAATGACTGGAAGAATGACCAGTAGCTACGATGTGCACTGATCGCCAGGGGGCAGATGCTCAAATAGGAGTTGCCAGCAGGCAGCAGTGGGTGGTGGGGCTGGCAAGTGGGTGGTGCGAGGCCAGCCAAGGCGGGTGTAAGCAGGGGGCCCATCACCCTGCCAGTCACCCCATGGATCGGCCCTGATCACCAGCCAGGGACCCTACCCGTTCCCCAATTTTGTGCACCGGGCCTCTAGTAATACATAATTAGAAAGGGTAGGGGATTTTCCATTTTTAGGGGAATGAATTCCCATCCTTGGCTGAGCTCTTGTCATCTCTCCCTTCCAGGCTGTTGCACACCACGATCAGCTTGTCTCCTGTTCAGCCCTCTTAACAAATCCCTACTGCACTGGGGAAAACATTCAACCTTAATTTAACACCAAGGTGCCTACCTTACACCACGCCTTATTTTATACTCTGCTTTAGCCACAATGATCCCTGAGTTCTTCTCCTGACTTAGAGGCTACACACATTCTATTTCCTCTAAATGTACATCTGCTCTTACCACTAATTCCTTGTTTCATACTATGACTTAAATATCATGCCCTAGAAAAGGCTTTCTGCAAAATGTCCCATTTCCTCCAAAATGTCCTCACTTCCTTATCCATTCTCCACCCATTTCCAACCTGCTCTGTGTCCCTGACACCCGTGTTTCTGTATAACTTAAGTGTCCTTGTTAGCTGGCTCCTGGCTGCATTCTGCCATTGGGAAGCATCAGTAAGAGATCTGAGGGCTGGAAAAGATGAATGTCCGGGTATTTCTAACCCCTTTCCTATTTGGCTGCTCTTTTGGGAGAGACTTCCTCTTACTAGCAGCAGAGCTCCAGTTCTAATTCATTAAGACCTTGTCCCTTGCCTCTGCAGTGAATGCTACTTTCCGGTTAAGCTGGCATCTCTCCTGAGTTTCCTTAACCCTTCCCCACCTCTGGAAGTAACCCCTTTATTAACAAATTTTCATGTAAATAAAGTGAATTTTGTTTCTAGCTGGCATCTTGACATTCACAATCCTCAATCTAAATCAGTACAGATTCTTTTTTATTATTCTTCGTATAGACTCTTCTATGGCCCTCAATCATTTATCTCCTGAGCTCTTATCATATTTTATAAATGTGTATGTGTGCTAGTATTTTAATTCTTTGTGTAATATCTATTGTTTGACCCAGCAAAATTATATATGTTCCACAAGGAACATGGCTGTTTTGTCAGTGACAGTTGAATGGATTGATTGAAGAGCAGACACCTGAATTTTAATGAAAATGAATTATTATTACAAAACCAATCCTATATAATAAAAGGCTAATATGCCAATTGTCCCCTCGGGAGTTTGACCACTCACTATGACGTGCGCTGACCACCAGGGGGCAGCACGGAATGAAGAAAGGCCCCAGCTGGCAGCTGGCAGCTGGGGGAAGGAAGGCCCCAATCGGCCCTGATCACCAGCCAGGCCTGGGGACCCTACCTGTGCACAAATTTCGTGCTCTGGGCCTCTAGTATTAATATAAAGAATTTATGGCCCTAATCAGTTTGGCTCAGTCGATAGTTCCACATTTTTTATTAGGCGTTGAGAGCAGAGACATGAAAAGGAAACAGTTTCTTTTATCAAAAGCCCATAGGCTAGTGGGGAAGATAGAAAGGTAAAGATAATGGGGCACATGAGAGACTTAAGCTGGGGCACAATGGGGTCAAAAAAGAGATTGCTCTCAATGGGGAATATGTACAATGGAGGCATTGGAAATTAACAAAAAAGAGCATGTTTCCATTTTGTTCAGAAAACACAAGGGCTAATACGACTGTAAATTCTTTGTTGCTCCTTAAATTCAGGGAGGAAAGGAAGGAAGCAAAATCCAAGTCAAATAGTGCTTTGGGGTAATGTCTCAGCCAGATAAAACAGGCAAAGAAGCAATGACATGAAAATTGCCTGGGCTTTACTACAAGAATCCACACATGTGGGTCCTGATCATAATGGGACCCAAGTGGTGCGATCGTGGAAGCCTCCAGCTAGAGCTCCTAGGAAATCTGCATTTCCTGAGTTCAGGGAGCTGTACCGTAAGTGATTCACCTGCTGTCAAGTTTGCTACACATGCATATGCCACTGGGCGGTATGTATGAGTGTGTGTGACCAAAATATGACATTGATAATCCTCCAGGTAACACTTATGTTCAACAACATTCTTTCCATCTTGAAATATTGAGAAATATTCTAACATCTTTTTTTCATGGAAATCATTTTTTTAAACTTCCTGTGCAGAGAACAGTTATTTCAGCAAATGCTTTTATTGCCTTCATGATTTTGTCGATGAGTTGCCCCAGTCCAAAGAGGTCACAATGAATCACAAATCATTCTGATTAGAAACAAATACACACAGGTCCTGTCCTCAGTCGGTCGTTACAGCGGGGTCGACAAGCTTTTGCTCTAAAGGCACACCAGTAAATATTGCAGGTTTGTGAGACACACGGTCTCTCTTGCAACAACTCAACGTTGCTATTATAACATGGAAACAGCCACAGACAATATGTAAATGATGGGCATGGCCATGTTCCAATCAAACTTTAGTTACAAAAATAGGTGGTGAGCCAGGTTTTGTCCGTGGGCTGCAGTGTGTCCGTCCTGCATAAGACTGCTGAGAAGGAAAGGGGGAAAATGAACTGAGAACAAAACTAGGGGGGAAATGAAATCGTTGATGGAAACACTGCAGTCGTACCAAGAAGAGAATATTCTGGTTGTAAGATATGTGAAGATAATGACAATAAATCAATAAACTCTACCTAATCGAACACATATTCTGTCTTGTGATAAAATAAAACTTATTGGTAGAATTTCTTACCAACTATAATCACTATCAAAAATAATCCTATTTTGCCCTGACCGGTTTGGCTCAGTGGATAGAGCGTCGGCCTGTGGACTGAATGGTCCCAGGTTCAATTCCGCACAAGGACATGTACCAGTGGAGGGTGTGCAGGAGGCGGCTGATCGATGTTTCTCTCTCATAGATGTTTCTTGCTCTCTACTCCTCTCTGCAAAAAATCAATAAAATTAATTAAAAAATAATCCTATTTTGAAAAATATAAATAAATATATAGCTCAGAAATAGGACTATAACATGGATAAATCACATGATGCTCAGTGAAAAAAGGCAGACACAGAAGACCACGTATTGTATGATTCCACTTATATGAAATCTCCAGAACAGGCAAATCCATAGAGACAGAAAGCAGATTAGTGGTTGCCAAGGGCCGGAGGAAGAAATGGGGAGTGACTGCTAAGGGGCACAGGGTTTCTTTGTGGGGTGATGAAAAGGTTCGGAATTAAATAGTGGTGATGGTTGCACAACTCTGTGAATGTCCTAAAAACCATTGAATCGTACACTTCAAAAGGGTGAATTTTATGGGATATAAATTATATTTCAATTTTTAAAAAGGGACTAGGACACTCTCATATACTGCTTTTCTTTCTCAGGAAGGCAACTTGAGGCAGTATGTATTAAAAGTCGTGCAAATGTGGGAAGCCAGAGAGAAACAGGATGTGAGACGTGGAAACTGGAGAGCAGCAGAATAAATAAATAAATAATAAAAATATCAATTAATTAATTAAAAAATAAACAAACAATTTCAGCAACTAGAATAGCTCCATATACATCAATTCGAACACAAGAGGGGTTTTGTCATGTCTTGAGAACAAGGAAAAGGTAGCACTTTACCTTTCCATATCCCTGGACAATAGCCATGGATATTTGATTGTTGATATGAGTTAATGACAGATTTGCCTGGACAGAAAATGATTATCGCTGGGCACCAGGCTAGGAGCTTTTATATTTTGCTGATCCTTACCACAGTTCTGCAGATTATGCATTATAAACCCCATTTTACAGATGAATAAACTGATTGTCAAAGGCCATGCTCTTGCTCAGCAGGTGTGGCTCAGTGGCAGAGCATCAACCCATGACCCAAGAGGTCCCTGATTTAATTCCCAGTCAGGGCAACTGCCCAGGTTGTGGGCTTGATCCCTGGTCAGGGATGTGCAGGAGACAACTGATCGATGTTTCTCTCTCATTGATGTTTCTATCTCTCTATCCCTCTCCTTTCCTCTCTCTATAAAATCAATAAAAACATATTTAAAAATTAAAAAGAAAAAGCCATGCTCTTTCCCCATCCCTCCTAATCTCACAGATTATATGCGATGGTACCTCTAGCAGGAAGTGGTTGTCAGCCTGCACCTCACTCCCAAAATGTTCCTCAGCTGCGTTCTTTTCCTGAAAGGCGGGAGAGTACATATGAGGCCCTGCCTACAAGTTCACTAGATCACCATCTAGATTTCAGCATCAGTCTGTCAACTGGTCTCCCTGCTCCTCTGTCCACAGCTACCAGAGGGCCCTATTTGAAACTTCTATCAGCTCATTCACCCCTCACTCTTGAAAAACGCGAAGCCATTCACCCAAAGTTAGAAAGGCCTAGATGCCCTGCTTGTTGGCTATCACATGTGGTCAGTCTTGCCCTTGCCCTTGCCCTTGCCCTTGCCCTTGCCCCTCTGGCGTCAACCTATGGGTCTTCCTTCACATTGAGCCTTGGAAGCTTATCCTAGCTGGTCCCTCTGCCTGGAATGCCCTTCCATGGCTGACACCTTATTCAGGTCACCTCCCACAGAGCCTGCCCTTGTCTATAGTTCTAAAGTAGCAATAATATACACTATTCTAATCTGCAAAGCTCTTACCACCTGATATTTAATCTTCTGCAAAGCTCTTACCACCAGATATTTTCTCCTCCTTCCCTCCCTCCCTCTCTCCCTTTCTCCCTTCCTACCTTCTGTCCTTCCTCCTTTTTTCTTCCCTCCATCCCTTTGTCCTTCTCTCCATTCTCCCTCCCTGCTTCTTCTCCATCCTCTAGAATATAAGCTATAGGAGAATATGAACTCTGTGCTCTTCATTGAAGGATCATCTGCTCCAGCCCATGGTAGGCGCTCAAATATTTGTCCAAAGAATTAATGATAGTGAATGAAACTTGGCAAGGTCCCATGTTTAGCTAAATAATTAAAGGTCTAAATCCCATAGCACATAGCGTTGGCTCTGCAAAGGGTTACCCAAGGAATGGGGGTTCTAATGACCACAAACTTCAGAAGGTCTTGACCAACACTGACTATTCACAACTGCGCCCACCCCCAAAGCTCCATGTATGAGACAAGTTTCTGCCTGGAGTTTTTATTACCTGCTCATAAAGCCCTGAATCATGTGGTTTACAGGGCAAGTGCTAATGCAGTCATAATTATATTGGTGTGAGCACATTGTCATAGATATGCAGCAAACATAGACACCAGCATTTAAGAGAAACCAGCTGCTCCCAACACAAGTTGACCTGATGTGTAGAAACCAGTCAGCAGACACACAGCTAAAGAACTTGATCTGAGCGACTGAAGGTGACACACCCTGTAATTCACGGAGTGAAAATGACAGTTTGCAGCAGCAGCTCAGAGGAACCAACTCACTACCCCAGAGAGCAATGCATGTTTGAGACTCTACAGTTAAGACATGGATACCGCCTTCCCTCAATTGGCGACTGCCATTTGCTTTCTGTTTAATGAACCCAAGCAGAAAATAAGTGTAAACTTCAGTCTGTGGGTGATTTCCTTCCTTTTCTCTCTAGGGACATGACTTCATGATAAATTCAGCACTTACCCCCCTTTAAATCTTTGAAATAACAGCTGACCCATTAAGAGACTGGAAGGTGAACAATGCCAAGCCTTTGACCTTTCCTGAATTCATAAACACACGGAGCCAATGAAAACATATCCGCCCGCCCACCCACCCGCGCGCTCCATCTTCACACGATTAGTATTTTCCATGGCCTCAGTGACGATTCTGAAGTTCACAGTTCTTGGCCTGGGCACTAGCGGTGCTTTTGATCAGATCATCCTTTGTAGAGGGCTGTCCTGTGCATCACAGGATGCTGAGCAGCATCTCTGGCCTCTTCCCACTAGATGCCAGCAGCACCCACCACCCTGGGAGACGAGCAAAAATGCCTCCAGACAAGGCCAAGTATCCCACTGAAGGCAAAACCACCCCAGGTTGAAACCACTGCTCAAGACATTGTACATAAAAGACTAGAAGAAAAAAGATCAGAAGAAAAAAACTCTGTTTTCCTCTTTGAACATACGCTGACATGTTATCTCTTGGACACTATGAGTGTATCAATCTAGAATGCACACAGGTTGCCCCTGTAGCTCTGTTTGAAGTGTGGTTGTTTCTCGGCATCTTTCTGATATGCCATAAGGCCAGGGATGCTTTTAGAGGGAGACTCCTTGCAATTCAATGCAGGATTTTTATGCCTTCATCAGGAATTGTATGCCAAGATTACACTTTTTAAAAAACAACCAGGACCTGTAAATGCCTCCGAGACTCAGCAATATTTGCAGTTGGTAGAAGGATCTTCAAACCGATTTCAAACCCGACATTTAAAGATCATAATATTTGTACAAAGAGCTCTTTAAAGGAAAAGAAGAGAGCTGGTTTTAGTTTGAAACCAATGAAAAAACAAGTCGTTTGTCTCTGCCTTTTGCTGAAATAACTAACCTCTTTTAATGACGATATATTTAGATTAACAACAGAAAGAGCAGAACTAGCCCTGATATCGGCCTTACAAGATTTTACAATTCTGCAAAGGCCATTAATCACAAACAATCTATAAAGACAACCTAAAGAAAATGTGTTCCAACTGCCTCATTCCCTTGTCTTGGTTATAATCCAAGAGCAAATCCTCCAAGTCTAAATCTCGCTACCCATAAAACTTCTTATCTGCCTTTGCTCGGTAAAGGCCATCAACCAAACCTCTACACACTGGGTTTCCCATGGAGGAATGAAGCTGTGAGTTTGTTTACCAAGAGGCAAAAGGTGGGAAGAAAGAATAAGCAAGAAATCGAACATAAATCTTCATCAGCCATCTGGTGTAGAGCTGATGTGGATTTAGAGAAAGCTTTTCTTCGGGGTTTTCATATATTTTATTACTTACCCAGGAATAATTTATTCTAATTGAAAAAGTGCATTTTAAAAGCTGCCGACAGAAGTGATTCTAGTTTCTAGGAATATATCCCAAGAAACTAGAAACCCAAATCAGAAAGGATATATGCACCCCTGTATTCATAGCAGCACAATTCACCATAGCTAAGATTTGGAAACAGTCTAAGTGCCCATCAGCAGATGAGTGGATTAAAAACCTATGGTACATCTACACAATACTATGCTGCAGTAGAGAAGAAGGAACTCCTATCATTTGCAACAGCATGGATGGAACTGGAGAGCATTATGCTAAGTGAATTAAGTCAGTCAGAGAAAGATAAATATCACATGCTCTCACTCATTTGTGGATTATAATGAACAACATAAACTGATGAACAAAAACAGATCCAGAGACAGAGAAGCATCAATCAGACCATCAAACCTCAGAGGGAAAGTAGAGAAGGGAGGGGGTAAGGGGAAGAGATCAACCAAAGGACTTGTATGCATGCATATAAGCATAACCAATGGACACAGACATCAGGGGGGTGAGGGCATGAATGGGTGGGGTGGGGGATAATGGGAGGATAAGGACACATATGTCATACCTTAATCAATAAAGAAATTAAAATAAATAAATAAAAACTGCCGACAATCATACACAGACTATTTCACATTATATAGGAGCTGACCAATGGTTATTGATTTAGCAACAGATGCATGTATGACATGAATGGTATAATTTATCTAAACAGTATAATTTCTGTTTACAGAGAGGTGAAAAGTGAATTAGTATCATTTTTTTAAATCTTTTTTTCCCCTTTCTGATGGGTTCCTGACCTGCCTCACACAAGCCCCAATACTTGGCATAGTCCATCTCGATCTAACTTGTGGTGTTGCATTAAGCCCTCTGTGAGTAGCTTGCATCTTGTGATCTATTTACTACCTTGCCTTTCTTATTAACAAAACCAAAACTAGGCCACGTTCAGGATGACCAGCTGGAAAGAATGTGGCTTGTCCGAGAAGGCGGGCGTGTACCCAGCATTCTTCACTAAGAACAGCATGGCTCACCACCAATGTGGAGGGTGGCGCGTGTGGCAAGTGGGGCCCCCAGTCTAATCCTTGATTAGAGAGCTTTTGAGTTTTTATTAATGACCATGGAAACAGCCTTCTTGTCTATGGGCCTCCCACCAAATAATTCAACAGCTGCTTGCGGGGGCATCCTGACATGATGGATTCATTGTAGGAGGAGTCTACATGCTTCCAAACACCCTTCACGTACTTTCTAAAATAACTGGCCATGGGGAAAAAGAGCATCTTGTAGTTATAAGTCAAGGAAATGAATGATTTGAATACTACTTGAGGAAATCATTACGTTGTTTTGTCTCTCATCCTTCTGTTCAATGAAGCAGCGTCTGTCAGTATAATCTCTTTGCAAAAAAAAAATCGGTTGCTAATTTTAAGGTGATCAAACATAATTGAACCTGTTCAAGCTACCACACAGTGACTGCCTATTTTCAGAGGTAACAATACTATTTAAAAGCTAACTCTTCAGGAAGTATGAGGACAATTGGAGTCATATTTCCTAATCAGTCAAGCCTGTGCAGCATCACACTCACCTTCAGCTTGCTTAGGCACTCAGAGCAACCTACGGGACTCTAACAGTCCGTCCTGGTCTCCAGTGCCAACACCAGCTCCCTTTATGAGAAGAGCCAACCAAATTAACCATCACCACCAGAACAGAAACCCTGCAATGGGCACTACTCTGTGCATTATTTTATTCAGTCCTGTACTCACCTTACAAAGGAGGTCACATTTCTCTCATTTTACTGAGAGGTTAAGTAACTTGCTGGGGTCAGGTAGCCAGCAAGGGGCTGAGGCAAGCCTTGAAGCCAGCTCATTCCAAGCACACAGTCAGTGCTTTTCCCACTCTATCTGGAAGAGTAAGTCAGCACCCTGAGATGCAGGTTGTTGGTTCCATTGCAAGGGCCTGCTGAGTGAAACCACTGAAATGAAATCCAGGAATTGTCGGGTAGGTTTTTCTACACCCTGATACCAAATCAGATGTATATTTGATAGGATGCTAAAGCATTAAGGACATTACCAGGCAATATTAGTCCTTGTTACTAAACATCATTCCTATATGTTACTCCCTCTGTGAGACAAGCAAATATGCAAAAACCCATGCATTGCTACTCTTTAAAAATGGCACCAGTGAAATCCAGTCTACGTTTTCTTCTCCAGTTTTTGCCAATTCACTGTTTCTTATTCTGCCAGCTCTTTAAATGGACAGAAAGCCGGCCTTGAGTTCAGGGCTAGCCTTTGAAAGTGCCTTCAAATACAGCAACAGGGCTGCCAACTGGAGCACTGTGCTCTGAAGCTGTCAACGTTTTATTGTTACTGATGCCTAGACTACAGCGAATGTGGAGGGCATTAGATGAGCAGTGGGCTTTGCTGAGGGGGTCTTGCAAGCTGTGGCTGTGACCTACAGAACTCCTCGTATCCTCCTTTCACAGCAATTCTTCTCTGCAGCCCCTCCTCCCCACAATGTGTTCCCGCCCCTTGCATTAAAACATGTACCGACTAGTCTGGCTTGTCCACAGGACATGGAGCCCCTCAAAAGCAGATATATTGCTCATTATTTTGGATTGCCTAAGGGTCTGGCAACTGCGCCTGGCACATGCTGATGCTCCCTTCCCCTCCCCTCTCCTATTTTGGTTTATATTCTCTGAAAGTTCTCATCTGGATTCTTTAAATATCATTGCTTCAAGTATCCACCCAGCTTTACAACACCAAGTTACCACTTTGATTCCTCACTCCACTTTGCTTCTACTGTTGATTTATGCTCCCTTAAATTTCTAGGGCAAGTCAGAAAGGTGGAGAAGAAACATTGCAGACTTTGGAGTCACTAGCCAGCTATGTGGCAAGGGGCGTGTTTAATCGCTATGAGCTTATGAGGCTCTCATTTCTAAGGAGAGAGTTGAGTTGGGGAAAAGGGAGGGAAGGGAAGGGGGAAGGAAGGAAAAGAAGAAAAGGGAAGGAAAGAAAGAAAAAAGGAGGCAAAAATGTCAGCCTTGTATGGTCATTGTAGGAATTTTAGAAACTGTTTTGTAAGCTCTTGGCATTTAATTGTAATTCATTAGTTAGCAGCCACCTGTTTGTGTATTCCTGAGTCTAACTGTGAATACTGTGAAGCCAAATAGAAGATACATCACATGTTGAAATAAGAGAAGATGTGTCTTTGATTGTTTTTGTCACCATGATGGTATTTATGGGTGAAAATTTTCCTTCTTGTTTAATCTCATTGGAATTTTTATTTATAAAGTGAATCATGTTACATTTAGTTCTTACTAGTATTAGGATCAACCTTGGTGGATGCCTAGTATTAGTAAGCAGCACTTTCAGGTCATCAGGTGAATACCCGAGTAAAGAGGGACGTCCTCCTTAAACCCCTCACCCACCAGGCCACCAGTACTAATATACTGTGATGTAACTATCCGTGTCTTAGTTTCTGTGTATAGCTTTTTTTTTCAATGTGTCTCATAAGTCTCCCTTTTTAAAATCTGTATTGTTGAACGTATTAAATATGTTTCCCCTCCCCTCCCCCGTACGTCGCTTTTACTCTTAGGTTCTTCCTCCTCACTCCTCCTTCCTCTCAGTTTTCTTTTCTTACAATCATCTGTCGGAGACACCGGGCCATGTATAGGTTGTGTTCTGCTCTGTGTTTCCTGTGAACTAGTTGTCAGATCAGTCTCACACTCAGCTTTCTGGAAAAAATACGTCATGAGTGGTGGCTTGTACTTACTCCATTACAGCAGGAGAGACGTAATGCCTGCACCTCTCTCTTTTGCTGGTGTTAAATCGGAGTAGTGGGTTCAGATGTCGGCAACCAGTATGAAGTTCCCCGTCACTTTTTCACGTATTGATTTTATTAATCATCCGTTTTTGCGCACGCCCTTCTCTTACGCGCTGTGAGTCCTGGGTCTCCCAGGTAACCAGCTGGGGGGGGGGGGGGCACTGACGCCCGGGGAGGGGTCGGAGGGGTCGTTGGGGTCGCCCGGAGCTCTCAAAGCCACTGCCGGGTCAGCGTGCCCAGCCCGCCGTACAACACAAGTATGACACGGGAAGTTAGGCAGGCCTTGGGCTCTTGCTCTACGATCCCTGAGACCCCGCCCACCTGGAAACAAAGTTGCAGTGGTTATGAGGAGACCAGAGCAACGTAGAGGCCAGTAGACCTCGTGGCGCAATTGGTAGCGCGTCTGACTCCAGATCAGAAGGTTGCGTGTTCGACTCACGTCGAGGTCAAGCTTCTTTTCTTAAATCTTTATTGTTCAGATTATTACAGTTGTTCCTCTTTCCCCGCATAGCTCCCCTCCTCCCAGTTCCCACCCCACCCTCTGCCCTTACCCCCCACCCACTGTCCTCAGCCGTAGGTGTACAATTATTGTTCAGTCTCTTCCCGCACCTCCAACACCCCTTTCCCCCTGTGAATTGTCAGTCCACTCCCTTTCTATGCCTCTGATTCTATTCGATTCACCAGTTTATTCTGTTCATCAGATATTTTATTCACTTGATTCTTAGATTCACTTGTTGAGTGATATGCATTTGTTGTTCATAGTTTTTATCTTTACTTTTTCTTCTTCTTCCTCTTCTCAAAGGATACCTTTCAACATTTCATATGATACTGGTTGGGTGGTGATGAACTCTTTTAGTTTTTTCTTGTCTGTGAAGCTCTTTGTCCGACCTTCAATTCTGAATGATAGCTTTGCTGGATAAAGTAATCTTGGCTGTAGGTTCTTGCTGTTCATCACTTTGAATATTTCTTGCCACTCCCTTCTGGCTTGCAAAGTTTCTATTGAGAAATCAGCTGACAGTCATAAGGGTGCCCCCTTGTAGGTAACTGACTGCTTTTCTCTTGCTGCTTTTAAGATTCTCTCCTTGTCTTTTGCCCTTGGCATTTTAATTATGATGTGTCTTGGTGTGGTCCTCTTTGGATTCCTTTTGTTTGGGGTTCTCTGCACTTCCTGGACTTGTAAGTCCATTTCTTTCACCAGGTAGGGGAAGTTTTCTGTCATTATTTCTTCAAATAGGTTTTCAATATCTTGCTCTCTCTCTTCTTCTGGCACCCCTATAATTCTGATGTTGGTACACTTGAAGTTGTCCCAGAGGTTCCTTATACTATCGTCATATTTTTGGATTCTTTTTTCTTTTTGCTTTTCCAGTTGGGTATTTTTTGCTTCTGCATATTTCATATCTTTGACTTGATTCTTATGATCCTCTAGTCTGCTGTTGGATCTTTGTATATTATTCTTTACTTCAGTCATTGTATGCTTAATTTTTAGCTCGTCCTTTTTCATATCCTTGAGGGTCTCATTAAATTTATTGACAGTTTCTAGAAAATTCTTGAAAAACCTTATAACCGTGGTTTTGACTCTATATCCAGTCGTTTGCTTTCCTCCATTTCTGTCATTTGTGATCTGTTTCTTTGTCTCTGCATTTTGGCTGCTTCCCTGCATTGACAGAGTGACTTTCTGTGCTAGGTGTCCTATAGGGCCAAGTGGCTCAGCCTCCCCAGTTACCTGAGGTGGACACTCATGGTGCACCACTTTGTAGGCTTTCTGCACAGTCTTGTTGTAGCTAAGCCTTGATTGTTGCTGGTATCACTGGGAGGAATTGACCTCCAGGCCACTTGGCTCTGAGAATCAACTGTGTGTATGGTGGGAGAACGCCTGTGCTGGAGACACCCTTATTGTTCATAATTTTTGAACTCTATATCCAGCTTCAGTGGGGCTTTGGTGCTCACTGAGTCTGCCCCCAGAGTGTGTCCCTTATGGATCTGAGGAGTTGTAATCTGGATGGTCCCACTCTGACCACTGGGTACACTGGCTCTTGCATCTCTAAGGAGGTGCTAATTTAGCCTTTGCCTGAGGCTACCCAGCCTTTTATATGCAAAAGCCTCTGCGTGCTGCTTGGGTGGGGCGGGGTCTTGGGGAATCAACAGGATGGAGCAAACAGCTATGGCTGATCCTCAGCCCTGCCCTAAGAGGCCCTGGGTCTCAGTGTCCCTCAGTAATCACTGTAAACACCACTAAGAGAAAACCGCTCTTGGAGTTTCTCCCGGTGCCAGACAGTCCTGCTTCTCCCTGTATGAGTCTGGAGTCCCAGAAACTCGCCCGGAACTGGAGTTCAGAGCTGTCGGGAGCTTGTGACTCTCTCTGGATTGAAAAAGACAACCATATCCTCAGATGCCAGCCCTTTCCGAGAGCCCTTTCCTCGTGTGCCTCCATACCTCTTCACTTTACTTCCGCACCTCCTCTGAGTCTCAGTGTGCTTTTCTCTTTCTAGTTGTAGAATTTCCACTCAGCCAGCCTTCCTGTGGTTCTGGGTGGTGTCCGTTTTTTCTTTTCGTTGTGGTTTTGAAATGTTTGTGCAAGGCAGCAATTTCAGGTGTTTACTTATGCTGCCATCTTGGTTTTTTCTCCTGTGTATAGCTTTTTAATGTAAATTTTACTGGCCCTTCTCCCTTTTTTCTTCCATCAAGCAAATATTAGTGAGGAATAATTAATAAGCAGACTTAAACATCTTCTAATCAAATAACAGGCCCTCAAAAATTTTAAAAGAGAATTATACTGACTTTGGGTAAAATGATCAATCATTGACCAGCATTCAGAGTGCAATGAGGGGAAATAAAACACTAGAGTTTGTAGGAAGCTTAGATTTCTAATTGTGCATTGTAGGCGCTGGAATGGAAGTAGCAGAAAAAATCTTATGATATTATAAGATCAGAAATGAATGTCTAGAGTTATTTAATAAAAGTATTATGATTGGAAACCATCATTACTAAAAAGCATTCATTATTGAGTTAATCAATATGTGGTTCTGGTGAGATAATACAACAAGAAGGTTTGTATACTTCCAGAAGGTTTAGGGTGGGTAGAGATACCAAAAAGACTGATTAAAGTCTCAGTGATAGCCATGAGAGTGGTGAAGGGCTATTACCATGCAGCGAACACTCACACCCACCATGTGGGACATCAGCAGGCACTTTTCCTACACCCTCACAACTATGAGGAATATTATTATCCTCATATTTCCCAAAGGAGAAACTGAGACCTAAAGTAGTCAATAAAGCCTACCAAAGTTCAGATTTATTGGCAGTGGCTGAGCTGGGCTTTCAACTCATTTCTGGATCTAGAAGTCCTTTTGACTAAATTAGGTCACAGAATAGTGACCTAATTATGTTGTCCCTCAAATCACCATAAATGCTGTGGTAGGCACCTATAAGATGGTCCCCAATAGTCCCTAACTCCTCAAATTTGTGACTTGGCGTTTACTTCCCCTTAAGTAACTTGTTTCTAACTAAGAGAATATGGCCACTTCCATGATGGGTTAAAAAATATTGTGATCTTCATCTTGCTAGCAGGCTCTCTTCCTAGCTGGCTTTGAGGAAGCAATCTGGAATGTTGGAGAGTCCTGCATGGCAAGGAACTGAGGGTGGCCCCTGGCTGACAACCAGAAAGGAAATAAAGCCCTCAGTCCAACAGCCCTCAAGGAACTGAAGCTTGCCAAAAACCACACAAGTGAGCTTGGGAGCATATTCTTCCCCAGGCTCTATGTGAGATACCACCTGAGCAGACACCTTGATCACAGCCTTGTGAGGCCCTCAGCGGAGGACCCAGATAAGCTGTGCCTGGACTCCTAACCCACAAAACCCATGAGATAATAAATGTGTGTTGCTTTAAGCCTCTGAGTTTGGGGCAATTTGTTAGGCAGCACTAGATCCCAAATACAAGGATCTCACAGAAAGGCCAAATAAAACCAACTGGCTTGCCTGTGAGACCCACGGAAGACAACAATGCCAGTCTTCAAAGTGACAGATACCTGAACTCCCAGACTATATAACGGGTAAAAACAATACAGTGAGCACACTGCCCCTTGGGCCTAATACATTTGCTTAACTTCTGTGTCAAAAGCATAAAACAGAAAAGGGTGCAACCACTAGGCAGAAAAATAGTGAGCTAGTACATAGATGTAATAAATTAATATAAGTGAACAAAGAACAAGTACATGCTGAGTAACAGAATTTAGAAACCGGTTGATTTAACCAGGCTGGAGTTAGAGAGAATTCCAACCTAAATTGAGGTTTTAAACTAGGGGATGGCTGAGTCGTTCCCTTGTGAATCATTTGGTATCCTGACTGCTTAGGCTAGCTCTGTTGGGCTTAGCTTCAGCATCAGGGAATAGTCCTTTGGATTAGAACATTTCCAGCTTTTACAGAGCTTTTATTTTGTAATAAATGGAGAGTCAAGACAAACTCAAAAAATTTCTGGCCCAATTACATTTAGTAATATGAGAAATTATGTTATTTCCCTTGGCTTTTAAAATTAGTCAAAGCTCACTTGGAATTTTAAAAATTCCCCCTTTTTGTTTGATTTTGTTTCCCTCTTCATTTACAGATCGGCCTTTATGTTCAATATCAGTTCCTTTCTACAAATATTAAAAGTGACAATTTATGCTTGACAATTTCCATACTAATGGGTAACCACAGCTCTAAACTTTATTAACCCAATGCAGAAATTTATAACTTTCTGTTCTGAGGTCGACACTTATTTATTATACTAAGTTACGTCCCATCTGCACTATTTCTTAGTACTGAGACATAGCCTTTGAGGTTAAGTAGCTCTGAGTTTGAAACCTGGACAATTCACTTACTAACCAAGTGGCCTTAATCCCCATGACCCTCAGTTTCATAATCTGTAAATGGGGATAAGTATAAAGTCCTTGAGATGGAGATTTCCATATAAATTAAGTGGCATAATGTAAGTAAAATGTTATGCTTGGTACATAATAAGTAGCTGTTACTATACTTTAAAGATTTTCTGTTTGTCTTTGGTTTTCTGCAATTTGAATATGCTATGGCTAGGTAGAGACTTTTGATATTTATCCTGCTTTGTGTCTATGAACTTCCTGGATTTATGGTTTGGTTTCTATAATTAACTTAGGAAAATTCTCAACCATTGTCACTTCAATTATTTTTTTCTGATTCTTTCTCTTTTTTTCTTTATATTCCCACTGTATGCATATTATACCTTCTGTAATCATCTCACAGTCTATTTAAATTTTTATTTAAAGATCTGGGAAGCAATGCATAAGAAATGTCAGGACAAAGCAATATAAAATATGACAGAGAGTTGAAATACAGTAAGGGCTAAAGTATTGAGTGGATTCAGCCAAGAAGAGGTCAACAGTGACATTTTGGGGGGCAGTTTTGACAGAGCATTGAGGGTGAAAGGCAGGCTACAGTGGAACAGACAATTCTCTTTTATCTGTAGGCAACTAAACTTGAGTGGCCACAAAAAAGAATATATTGGCTTATTACATACAGGTAGTTGCAGTCTGCTGGCTGTTAGGTCGCCATATCTTTAAGACACATGGGTAAGAGGGGTGACATCAAGAAACTAAGTAATTTAAGCCATAGCTCTGAAGCAAAAGGATTGAGAAACTAAAAAAAACACACTCATTTGACCTCATCCAAAAAATCATTCATCATCTTTTTTAAACCTTCCCCTCCCCCCAATTTCAATCATGCCAATATCCTACCAGATTGGAAACTAGATAAGCACCAGAACCCTAAAACACTCCTTTCTATAAGCACCTCTATGAGAGATCAAATAATGATCGGGATGCATGTCTCCATCAGCACTGGGGTCATTCCAGTCCTGCTCTGCCTGGCCCAGAGTGGGGAGGACACCTGAGACTGGATTTTATGTTCTTTTCAGAATGTATGGCATAGACCCGGCCACCAGCCTGACTTGCCCAAAGAGAAGTTGTGTGGGAAGTGTTTCTAAGTCCCCACTGAACCAATGTGGAGAATTAACGGCAAGCCAGGGCACTTAGAAGTGAACGTTCACCCACGATGACCTGGCAAGCCAGTCCCCCTGCATGTTTCTCTTCACTGTATGATTTCAGCGAGAAGGTTGTCCTTATAACCTGAAGGCCTCAAAACATTTTCAAACCTGAATTGGCCTATTCCTGGAGACTAATAATGAACCTACTGGGATAGCATCAATCTGCAGGGTTCCCCCAGCACTGAAGATACATTCCATCCTATAATTGAAAAATAGATTTGATTTATATTCCATTGTGTCAGAGCTTACACTTAGGTCTCTCAGTGGAGTGGTCTGGGCAACAGGGAGATGGTCTAGTTCTGAAAAAAGATACTCTATAGACACCTGTGAAGAACACTGCGGAAATGGAGCTAGAGTGATGTTTGAAAAGGGATTCTGATGCCTCTTTATAGATTCTGGGGTGGGATTGAGGGATGTGAGGCATGGAGAGCCCAGATGAGTGGCCTCCCATCGTGGACTATCATTTACTGAGTCCCACTATGTGTCAGACACTTGACATGAGTTCATTGAATCCCCTCAATATCCAGGAGGCTGGGTATCTATTTTAAAGAAGAGTAAAGAAAATCCAGAAAGATGGACAGCATAGCTGGCATTTAAATGACTGAATGGTGATTTGAACTTGAACCCAAGTCTGTCTCACTCTGAGACTACATTCTTCTCTGTGCTCCACAAGAAACCTGGCTCGCTGTCTCTAAACAGGTGTCTGTTGTCTTACCACTTGAGTATTTCAAAATGTGATGTTTCTGCCAGAATACAAGCAAAATAATCCAAGATTACATGCTATTGACTCAGGCAGTGACACTTAGGACATTTTCCTATCGAGTTTACATTGTGAACTTTTATTTATTTATTTATTTATTTATTTATTTATTTATTTTTAAAGCCTAATTAGAGCTGCCAACCATAGCTAACAACTCTTTTTTAAATATATTTTATTGATTTTTTTAACAGAGGGGAAGGGAGAGGGATAATCAGAAACATCAATGAGAATCATTAATCAGCTGCCTCCTGCACACCCCCCACCGGGGACGTGCCTGCAGCCAAGGTACATGCCCTTGACCAGAATTGAACCCGGGACCCTTCAGTCCACAGGCCGACACTCTATCCACTGAGCCAAACTTATCAGGGCTACATTGTGAACTTTTAGCATTCTTTTTCTTATATTTTCCCAGGGAATATCTAGAAACCACATGCCTCTTGTCAGGGCTACCTTAGGAAATCCAAGTGACAATGGGAAGCCCTCACATACCAGCAAACTCTGGGCAATTATCCCTCTAGTGCAGAAGTGGACAAACTTTCTCTGTAAAGGGCCTGATAGTCGATGTTTCAGGCGTTATGAGTCAGGTGGTCTCTGTCCCAACTACTCAATGGTGCTGTTGAAGCCCCAAAACTGCCATGAACATCACATAAGTAAAGGAGTGTGGCTGGGTGTCAGTCAAACTACTTATGGAGACAAGTTTGAATTTCATATAGTTTTCACTTATCACAAAATATTACTCTTGTATTGAATTTTTTGAATTAAAAAAATGTAAAAAGCATCGTTAGCAAGCAGATGGTGACATGGATTTGGCTCATGGACCGATGTTTGCCATTCCCCGCTGTTTAGGATCACATACTCTCTTTTTTTTTTCATATATGTTCAATAGTTTACTTTCAGAAAGTATACAAAATAGAGGAGATCCATTGATAAATAATTAGTGAGAACTACTGAGCATAATAACATTTTCAATCATATTAACCAGTTTTTGGTTACTGGAGTGGTTCATAAAAAACAAAGTTCTGGGAGATCCTGGACCAGCACATGCTGAGTGCGCCTGGTTGGCTGTGTCCCTGAGGGTTTTGAAACACAAATCCTTCACTCTTCTTGATTGCTCTTTACTTAGGAATAGTTTCAGCTGCTCCAAAACTTTTTTTTAAAATATATTTTATTGATTTTTTACAGAGAGGAAGGGAGAGGGATAGAGAGTTAGAAACATCGATGAGAGAGAAACATCAATCAGCTGCCTCCTGCACACCTCCTACTGGGGATGTGCCCACAACCAAGGTACATGCCCTTGATCGGAATCAAACCCGGGACCTTTCAGTCCACAGGTCGACGCTCTATCCTCTGAGCCAAACCAGTTAGAGCTCCAAAAAATTGCAGGAAGTTTAGAGGCATGAGGGCACTGGTTTGAAGGCAACACACAGTAAAGCTCCAATGAAGAAGGATGGAGGAGAGCAGTGTGGGAGAAGAATGTGAAAATGATTGACCAGCACAACCAGGAATACAACCTAGGGAGACAGAGCTGCACCTTGGCAATGAAGGCTTTTGGTGACACGACCAACGAAGAATTCATGCAAGTGATGAATGGCCATCAAAACCAGAAGCACAAGAAAAGGAGAGTGTTCCTAGTACCTTACATTGCTGAAATCCCCCCAACTGTGCATTGGAGAGAAGAAGGCTATGTAATTCCCATGAAGAATCAGGGTCACTGTGGTTCTTGTTGGGCATTTAGTGTAACTGGTGCCCTTGAAGGACAGATGTTCCAGAAAACAGGCAGACTTATTTCACTGAGTGAGCAGAACCTTGTGGATTGCTCTCAGGCTCAAGGCAATGAGGGCTGTAATGCTGGCCTAAGGGATAATGCCTTCCAGTATTTTTAATTCCAATGGAGGCCTGGACTCAGAGGAGTCCTATCCATATCAAGCAAAGGTTGGACCCTGCAGATACAGGCCTGAGGATTCTGTTGCCAATGACACTGGCTTCATAGACATCCCTGAGCAAGAGAGTGCCCTCACGAAGGCAGTGGCAACCATGGGGCCCATCTCTGTTGCTATAGATGCAAGCCATCTTAACTTCGGTTCTATGAAAATGGCATTTATCATGAGCGGCACTGCAGCAGCATGGATCTAGATCATGGCATTCTGGTGGTTGGCCATGGCTCTGAAGGAGAAGAATCAAGTAACAATAAATATTGAATTGTCAAGAACAGCTGAGGTAAAGCTTGGGGCAGGTATGGCCAAAGACCGGAACAACCACTGTGAAATTGCCACCGTGGCCAGCTATCCTACTGTGTGAGATGATGCTGATAAAGAGAGACTTGATTGAGAACAGGATATCCAGAGGAGGAATTTTTATCTTAAAACTGAACACATTTTATTTAATGGGACACAACACTTGCATCGTGAAGATCCAAACTGTGATTTGAATTCTGTGATGTTTTACATTGGGAAAATGTTACCACTTCTTTTATAAGGATGTATAAATTTTTACCTTTTAAAATAAAACTTAAATTTTATTATTATTTTAAAAAAGAAAGTTCTATATTTCTTTAAACAACACTTTTCATTGAAATTTTTATTGTAATAATTGTAAATTCACATGCAGTTGTAAGTAACACAAAGAAACCCCTAGTATCCTTTGTTTAATTTCCCTCTATGGTTACAGTTGCAAAACCATAGCATAATATCACAAGCAGAAAGTAGACATTAATATAATCTACTGAGCTATTTAGATTTCCTTGTATTGGTGTGTGTATATATGTATTTAGCTCTGTGCAATTTTGTCACATATGCAAATTTGTCTATCTACCGCCAGGATGAAGATATTAAGAGTCCCATCACCACTAGGATCCTTTGTGTTAACCTTTCATAACTACATCCACCTCCCTCCTTCCCCCCCACCCCTAATTCTGGCAACCACTAATCTGTTCTTTATTTCTAAAATGTTATTATTTCAAGAATTTTATATAAATGGAATCATACAGCATATAACCTTTGGGAATGGGCTTGCTTGATTCAGAATAATGCCCTGGAGATTCCTCCAGTTTGTTGAATGTATCAATACTTCATTCCTTTTTATTGTGTGGTATGGACGTACCACTGCTTGTTTAACCCTATATGCATTGAAGGACATCTTTGCTCTTTCTAGGTTCTGGCTAACACGAATGAAGGTTTTATGGATGTTTATGTACAGGTATTTGTGTGACTATTTCATTTCTCTGGGAGAAATGTCCAAGAGTGCAGTTTCTGGGCTGCCTGGTAATTTCATACTTACAACTTTTTAAAATGCCCTTTGGGCATATTTCAAAATAAGCATTTTTAACATTATCACAAAAACACCTGATACTGAATGATGTCACGGTAAAGGCCTTTTAAAATTTGCCTCATTTTACAGGACCAGGAACTCCAGACTAGGGACCTTAACTGACCCCAAAGGGTGACAAGTTACATAATGGTCAATGAGGATTAAGCCAACACAAGAAATCACTTCTGTCTCATCATTTTATGCTCTCATCCTCTCACACTGCACCAGTAAAATTACAGATGGAAACAGCAAAAGACAGGGTGTTTCTCATCACGAAAGAAGGGACATAATTTACTTGACTCTTGGGACGTTATGAGCTCACATTCAACCATCTGTCCTTTGCCACAGCTTCCCTCCATGGGGTCTGCGTGGCTTCTCTGCTCAGAACTCGAACTGCTTATGGCCCTGGCAAACGATCAGGGACAGCAAAGTGCAAACATGCAAACAATGTTTAATGATTCTCTCGGGTGTGTATGGGAACCAGAAACTCCAAAGCTCTGTGACGACAGCAAACAAACCCTTTTCATCGGGCCTCCAGGGCCTGTGCACCTGTACAGTTAACAAGCGGATTATACTGACTAAGGAGGGTTGAACCAGTTTTGATAGGTTACAACTCCTTAAATCTAAAGCCTTACCAGGAAGGTTCTGAGGTCCTGAACAGCCCAAAGAAGAACTGATTTCAATTCTACATTAGCCTGGGCAATTGCTCCTCAGTCCCCTGGCATTGGACTTCCCAGCCCCCTTCACTCTCTCCTCAGAATCTCAGAGGCACTGCAACAGGGCATGGACATCTGAAAACGCTTCTACTGCAAATAGGCTCTGAGGCCCAGCAGCAGCATCACCGGCCCACTTGTTAGAAGTGCAGACTCTCAGGCCTCGGACCAGGAGAATCAGAGTTTATGCATGTGGGACCCAGCCATCTGCTTACTCACTATCTCTTACCTGGAGACTCTGAAGCTCACTAAAGCTTGAGCAATGTCCTCAACCTCTTCAGACTATTTCAGGTAGATAATGGAAATGGAAACCAAAGCTTGCAAATAAGTTGAAAAAGAGCAGCCAACAAAACTGTCTCAGTCCTTTTCTGTCAATTACACAGTCTTTATGAGGTCAATATTGATATAAGCATAAGCCAGAGTTGTTATTTCTGACATTCAACAGATCATAGCTTTCTTCACACTTGCTATATTTAAGTTATGTTTCTAATGAAAATGTTGAGTTTGTGCTTCTACTTAGCACCTATTTAAAATTCTTTATCAAACTGTAATTTCCTCGAGGGCAGGAGACGTGTGTCTCCATAGGCTAATAAATAGGTACCTAATAAATGATGGCTGAACAAACGAATGGCTTGTGTTTTATATTATAGTTGCTTCGTCCTCTCTTACACTGTGCATGTTAAGGTTGTACGAAATGCTGAATTCTCAGCAATACTCTGACTATCCTTAAGTATCCAGCAGATTTCCCCGAACACAGTAATTTCATAAAAGTTATTGAATGAACAGGGAACAATAACAACCAACTAAATGGTATCTTTGATGCTATCATATAGACCCCACATAATTTTACTATGAACACTATTTCCATGTGCATGTGGGAAAAACTAATTTCACATGCGCCATTTTGAATACTGTTTAACGAACATCATTACCTACAAAATAGAACTTGAGAGCATGTTCGGAGAGACTGTGGATAAAGGGAGCTATGACAAAGGTACCTTCTTTCAGAAGGGGCCCTCATGGCGCAATAAAGGAGAAAGGAGACAATGGATATCCAGCCAGCTGAGCTAGCAAGACCAGCTTTTGTTGCTACCACAATTTTTCTAGTAAAAAAACAAATTATGGTCTCAACAGAGGATCCAAATTCTAGCATTAAGGCATGCATGCATAGGAGAATAATCAGTGGACACGGGAAACTGGGGGTTAGGGAGGAGGGGGGGGAAGGGCAAGGGGAAAAAATGGAGATCTATCTATCATCTGTTGTAATACTTATCTATCACTTGTTGTAATACTTTAAGCAATGAAATAAAAAAAAAATAAAATTAAATTAAAAAAAATAAAGTCAGCCTGAGAACAGTAAAAAAAAAAAAAAAAAAAAAAAAAAAAAAAAAAAAAAAAAAAAAAAAAAAAGATAGAGCTGTCTCAAGCCCTTTGATGTTGAGCTGTTAGGTTTTCCTGCCTTGTTGGTGATTCTGTAAGACGGAGAATAATTGACACCTCCACAGCAAGGTGTGATGACAAATAAGCAGTCTTCAAGGATCAGGTGTGTTTGAAGGTAAAAAATCTTTACTCAAGGATCTAAGTTATCTGAGCAAGGAAGATCTGTGCTCTTTAATTCTCATATAGCTCATCTGAAGGACAGGAAATTGTAAGTACTGGCCTCAGTGGTCTTTGTTATAAGACACTACAGAGGAATAGTTTTATAATCTACCTTTCAGTAAAACAAGCAAATAAATCATTCATCTGTGCCTCGGAATCTAAGAGGAGGATAAGTAAAATGAAGTGTTTATGATAAGTAGACTTCAGCAATGAAATACTTTGAAAAACTTACAATTATTAATAATCTCAGGATGACTTCAACTTGGTTTTCTTTTCTATCAAAAGAACATTTCCTTACATACACACACACACACACACACACTCCCCCCCCCAAAAAAAAGACATGTGTTTGAGAGTGACAGGAAGAGGAGATGGCGGCGGATGTTAATTTCTTTCTTTCAGCATTGCTGCTATTTTTGCATATTTATAGAAATAGAACTTTGTTGTCGATTAGGGTTTCTGCTCTCTTGAAACGTGTCTTCAGGACATGTGTATTTTTAAAAGGACTAACATGTTTCTGATCCAAGAAGAAATACAAAACCAGTCTGGGTAAAACACCATCTTCCCAACAAATTTTAACTTTGTACTTAATTTGTTCAAGCATTTCACAGAGAATTTGTCTCCAGGCAAAATTCTTAAAAGCTAGTTTTGAGCCAACATATATTACAATTGCTTGCAATTGCTGAATATTTTAGTAGCATTAGTTCAAATTTATTAGAGCAATGCTTTCTATGTGAAGCTTTAGGGCGATCTAGTGTCAGAAAGATTATTTAAGGTGTACTAGTAAAGCTGTCCATTGCGAAATGAATGGACAGGGTGATAGGGAATGAATGTCCACCTTCAACTCTGGCAGGTCACAGTCTCGACATGCTGTGTTAACAAAGAGATTCTAAGTCCTGCCTAAGCCCACAGACCTCTGAAGGAAGTCTAAACAATTCTGAGTGATTTGGAGTAAAAGGAGAATTAAGCGACAAATTCAAAAGCTTTTTAGTGGGTCCCTTCTTCCCCAAAGGCACTGTGTTTTGTATGATTTGTCATTCAGAGTGACAGTTCCATAGCTCACATGTTTATCAAATATTAGACTACCACTCTCAAGGAACTTAGTGGGATGATACTGGCCAGCATTTGTTGAGCACATACTCTGTGCAGAATACTACACATACATCTTTTAATTCAATCTTATCAAATGACTCTGGCAGGCATGTGGTAAAAGAAATGAAGGTCAGGGACTTAAGTGTTAAGAGCAGGAAACCTAGCTGGCAAGTGGCAGGGCAGAAATTCTAATTTAGGTTTGCACAGCTCCAAAGTTTGTTCTCCTAATGCCTATACCATTTGTACCTCCTTAAAAATCCTTAAACAGCTAGTGATGGCAGCTGTGGAAAATGGAGAGTTATGAAATCAAACTGCGTTCTTTTCTTAGCTGGGATGGGAAGCAACACCACACACACACACACACACACACACACACACACACACACACAAGTTTTATGTGGGTTTATTTTATGGGGGAACAATTAACATCATGTGAGCATATATGTGTGCGTGTGTGTGTGAGAGAGAGAGAGCGAGAGTGAGAGCGAGAGAGAGAGACTATATAGAAAAATTTCTAAGACCATTCATCTACTCTTTTCAAATAATGAAATGAAATGAATTTGAACTGTAATTTATCTCCCTTGCTCACATTCTTTCCATTTGTGACATAGAGAACACTGCATTCTTTTCTAAAACACTACATTGTAGCTGTTACTTCATGCAATGGCTTCAAATTTCTCCATCCCATATTCTTCTCTTCCCAGTCATGAGGCACTGGGTGTGCTTCCCTCACCCCCATAATTGCTTCCCTTTGGTGCATGGTCACTTCCTTATTTGGAACCCAGAGAGAGTACGAAACAAATAGATGTTATGTGGGAAGAAATCATTATAACCTAATATTTCCACATTTGTTTTGTCTGGCCTCTCGAAGTTCTCATTTAGTCCTTGTCTTAATTTTTTGGCAAATTTCAGGAATGCTCATCATCCTCAAATTATCATCTTCTAACATCTTCCCTTGGGAATTCCATGGAAGCCTCCTGCCTCCATGCGATCCTAGGATCTGAGTAAGAGCTATAATTTATGGAGTATCATGCGAGTCCCCTTCCGGGTGGCTTAGACGGTAACATTCTACAAGCGAAAGGACGTTGTATGCATAGACATCTCCCAAGCCTTTCTGACCAGTGAGCTAAGAAGGAGCCTTCCACTATTCATCATGCCTTTTGCCAATCTTTTTTTCATCTCTGGGATCATAATTGGTGGTTTGTTTTGCCCACAGGTAGAGCCTGTGTTTCGTGGCTCTCATTTTCTCGAGCAGTCCCAATGGCTTCAGACCTTTACTGCCATAAAAGTAAGACAAACTTGCCCACCAGCAGGCTCTGAAATACAGCCAGTGCCTCAGAATTAAAGTGATAATCATGGCTGCCCTATGCAGATGGGCATGCATACAGCCTGGAGGGCAAATAGATTGCACTTGCCAGGTAAGATAAATATGTAGGGAAGGAAACAGTGAGCAAGGCAATCTGCACTAGGCAAACCATAAAGCTATGGTCAATGAGCCATAACCAGCAGGTTGACTGCCCCATATTCAGTAAATGGAAATGTGAGTTTCTTCTGACCTAATGTGCTAACTTGGAGCTACACTTCACACAGCCCCACAAGACACCAAACTCCGCAGCAGGCGAGGGTATTTTAGTCATAATGTCATCTTTGAGAAAGGTCACAAAGTAGAAAGCTACGAACTTTGCAATTGTTGTGCACCTAAAGGGCCAATTATCTATTAAACAATTGTAAAGAGTGAGCATTTCAGGGAAACACTAAAAAAGTCTTTAAAAATAGTCCGTTGATTCCAGTGATTTATGTCATAAGAAACAGACCATTTTAAGTAACACATGGGCCATAAAAGCAAGCAGATGTTTGCTTTCTAACCAGGGCACTAATGGAGGTGCTATGGCATTGTATCAAAGTAGTTTGCCATCCTCCCAATTGCCCACTGGAGCTTTAAATGCAGCTGCGGAACTTTGAGTCAACAACTGGTGAGTGTTCCTCGGCCACTCCTGGTCTCATTCCTGCTGCAGGTAAGAATTAATAATTCACTGTTAACATGCTGCGTCAAACTTGTTTCCTGAAATGGGCCTTAAAATGCGTGATTGAGTATAAGATTCGAAATCGCCATAAAAACAATTCCTTGGGCTGCTGAATTACCAACATAAGTTATTAAGAGCAAAATCACAGTAAAAATAAACGAGCAACTTCAAACCCACAAGAGATTGGATTTGGAATTTCTCGGGCAGGCTCTAAGCCTGGCCATTACCCAGTCAAGCACTGGGTACTTGGGTAAAGCTTGACGGTGGAAATGAATTCGTGCACTGCAACCTCTCCCTCCCTCTCCTCTTCAGAAATTCAAAGCATTTAATAAATATTAAGTGAGGTACTGCTGGCCAAATAAATAACTTCTGGGAGTCTGGAAAGCATTTGGAAGATTAACTCTTTAGGCCACCAAGCTATTGGTCACAACCCTAGAATGGCTGTTTACTCAGGCAGGAACAGCCAGGGACCTCTGCACCACATAGCTGAGAAGCCCACGATTCCTGCTGCACAAGCCTTTCCCAGCAGGGACACCTACAAAGCAAACTGCATTCACACTACTGCTGCAGATAAACCTAGTTAGGGATTAGATAAGCGCGGCCAAGTTTCACTGGGACAAACCCCATTAGGACATCACTATGCAGCCATTCTCTGGAACCCACTGCTTGGCTGGGCGTCTTCTCCTGTGGGCCGCCTTGCCCTTACTTTTGCTCTCTCCTGGCTGTCTTGCACGTGCCCACCTTCATTTCAGTGCTGTCTAATCCTCCTTTCCTCAAGACCCCAGGGAACAATGTCTTCTCAGCCATCTGCCAACTCAAGCTCAATGACCACTTCTGTCTCCTTTTATATTTGTTGATTTTTTAATGTCACCTGCTCATTTCTTACTTTCTTCTGTATTTCCTTTTTCTGTTCATTTGCTTTAAATTTGCAAGCATTTTACCCTGAAGTTCCATTTATTCTTATCCTTTCTTTTGTGTCATCTCTTTCTTTCTCTCCCTCCCTTCCTCTATCTCTCTGTGTCTCTCTCCTCCTCTTCTCCCTCCATTCTTCCCTTCTTCTCCTCCTTCATTACTCCTCTCCCTCCTTCCCCCCTATCTAGTCTCCAGTATTTCTTAGCAATTTGTGGCTTGCCCCTTCTTTTCTTGATCCCTTTGTCCTCCACCTGTTTGTCTGCTGAGCTGACCTGAGCTTTTGTTTAGATATGAAGGTTGTGCTTGGCTGGGGAGCAGTGAATAGATTTTTGTGGCTTTGGGACCTCACTTCCTCTAACATATCTTGCTTCTCTATTTTTTCCTTTTCTCTTTTTTCTTTTCCTTTCTCCCCTACCTCTTTGGACTTCCACTTACCTTCTAAATCATTATATTTGGTCTTAAAGTACTGTGACATTTTCTTTTCTTTTTCTTTCATCTGAATTTGAAAAAAATCAGTAAACAATGGCTACAACTTATTGTCCTTAAGAGAGAGAAACTTTCTAATTGGCACATATATTTTTATATATGTAGTATACAGGTAAATGTACATAGATACATATAGTGTTGCTTTATCATCGATAGTGACTCTAGTCAACAAGCAGTAGATGTAACAATACATGAAAATATTCTACTAGAACTATATAAGCCCTGAAAAGGTGTAGGAAGCAGCAATAAAAATTAATTTTAAACTAAAAAAATCAATATATTTTGATACATACACATTTCATTGGAATCACTCGTATTATATATTTAGAGCTAAAGTTAACTTCGAGATTCCCGATCAACAGCAATACATTATATACAAGACACACATAGACACAAACAGACACACACATCCCCCACTTTTATTTTCCCCACAGAAGGCAGGTCATTTATAAATAAACTTTGTATAATCTAAAACTCATATATTGACTTATGCTACCAAAATACAGCCTTGAGTAAGCAAAGAAACAAGTAAATCAAATGGACAAGTATATATAAAATAAGCTGTTTTAGAGATAACACAGGACATATTTTATTAACTAATTTATGACCTACAATCTGTTGGCAGAGGCCTTACTCCTCCTGCTCCCAGTCATTCTGAACAGGATAAACAGCCCAGAAGGCCTGATGGTGGATAAAGCTCACAGCTTTATCTTTGCAAGAGCTTTATTTGGGGGCCTGGAAACAGAAGTTCTCACCATTTTTCATTCATTGTAACGTTTGATGTGTTTTCTCTTTATAGCGATCTTCGCTCTGGATCATTCTACCAGGTTCCTGTATTATCTTTGAACTGTGGGCAAATGATTTAATGGCAGGTAACTGCATTTGTGGGCAAAGTGAACTCTTTCTCTGGTATGATACTGTCTAGCTCTGGCTTCCTTCTACTGCATTGTGATTCCTCAAACATCCAGAGTTAGAGCAATTACTGTCGCACATGATAATCGCAAGGGCCTATGGAATGTTTCTGCTTTGAACTTAGCAAAACTAAAGCCAACTGGGTCTTTATGAAGTGAAGTGGCTGCCCCTCTGGAAGATAAAATTCAGGTTTAGGATTGCCTTTTTAAACTTCTCTTATATCTTGAAATGATTTATACCAAAATGGACCATGTAGAGACAAAAATTATGCAGGCAGAGGAAAGGTGGTAGAAAGAAGAAGCTCTTAAATACATGCCTAAAACCTCTATTTCAGATAACAGCTTTCATCCCACTTCCTTCCCCACTCCTCCCACATACCCAAATCTCAGTCTGGGTGTATGTAGTAAAAGCTCAGATTTCCAGATGGAAACCCAAGTGCAGCCTAGTTATCTGAAAGTTCATAAAAACGTTTCACAATCTCCCACCCAAACATTACACCAGTGAAGTGAGAACATGCTATGCCTCTCACTGTCTCCCACATGTTTTTCTATATGACAATAAATGTTTCTTGGGGGGAAAATAACAGAAGGGGGTTTTGATGAAAAACTTAATATCCTTGATAATTCAGTGAGAGATAAGTGCGGCTCTAAAATGAAGAGACTTAACAGTGTGTGTCAAGAACAAAGGGAAAGAAATGGAACAAGGCAACAGAATTGGGGCAGTGACCTGCATCTTGCAATTCCAGAACACCTGCAGAGGGGAAGCTAACACCTGGATTCCACAGGGTGGAAGCCCCTGCTCCCTTCCCCTGTCTATTCCAAGGTTTTCCTAACCCTATGGCTGCAGCTTTCACTGCCTCATGACTCCCTTTAACAAGAGAATCTTTGGAAGTCAGAAAGGAATTTGCTGAGGTCACTCCAAAGGCAGTGGACTCACACATCATACAAAATTCTCACTAAATTGATGCTAGAAAAGTAGAATGGTAGAACCTTCACCCGAAGTCTACAGCGAGTGAAGTTAATCAAGTGTGCTCATCTGTTAGTATAAACTCTCAGGTTACATGTTCCTAAACCCCATAGCTCTCTTACAAGTGAGAAAGGATCTCAGCTAAGAAAAGCAATGTAGCTTATTCCTATATGGGATTCCTTAGTCCAGGTTGAGGAAGAGGAGGAGAGGGGGATGGAATGAAATAGAAGAAATTCACCAGACAACTGAAGTTAGTAGCTGTCCTGTACATTATCAACAAGGAGAAAACTTCACTTGGGTAAACTTACAGCGTGCTGAAATCTCAGCTGTCAAGATTCTCACACACCACCTCACACCCCAGAAAGTTATTGAAAACAGCTATTCCTCCTCCAGGCTTCCTTGGTGGTGAATTTGTGGAATAAATAGTAACTCATGTGTGTAGGGCATTTGACCATATATGGAGCTATTTTGCTTGTCTGAACAACCCTTGGAGATGGGTATTTATGATCTTACTTTTAAAAATGGGAAAACTGAGAGTCAGAGAAACTTAGCATCACATAGCTAGTAAATGAGTAAGCTAAGGCTTGAACCCACACCAAGACATTCAGGCTCAAAACTTGTGCATTTTCACCCTAGCTGGTTTAGCTCAGTGGATAGAGTGTTGGCCTGCAGACTGAAGGACTGCAGGTTCAATTCCGGTCAAGTGCATGTACCTTGGTTGCAAGCTCAGGAGGCAACCAATTGATGTGAGAGAGAGTTAATTGGCTGTCTCTCCACCATGTGTGAATACAGTGAGAAGAGGGTGGCTATCCACAAGGCAGGCAGAGAGCTTTTATTAGACACTGAACCTGTCCACACTTTAATTTTGAACTTCCCAGCATCCAGAACTGTGAGAAAAAACGTCTAGTATTTAAGCCACTCAGTCTATGGTATTTTGTTATAGCAGCCTGAGTTGACTAAGGCAGCTGCCCTGCTTCCTCATCACACCAGCAACATATGCTTCCCGCTTGCCTGATCTAGGCTTGAACTCTTAACAGGACACATCAGCCCACAGCACACATTTTCTCTACTTGATAGGAGCTACAGCAGATTAAATGTCACATTCCACTGGGGTGGGGCATGGCAGGTGGGGAGTAGGAGAGAGAGAGTGGGATCCGAGGGTAACCTTATGGAGCATATTGGCTTTAGAGAGGTCCATCCTCAAGACCCCTGAAAAACCATCATTATGAACTGAAACCAGAAAAATGTTGTAGTTGTAAAACAAGTGGGTTTTTAATCAATAAATTTAGTAACTAGCTCAGTCCCTCCCACCATAGCTGCTGGAAAAGCTTTCAAGCTGTCTAATTAATAAGTACAAAGTGAATATTTTTTATTTTGTTTATAAAATCTATTTGTTTTAGAAAAACACTTTAAAAGGGGAAACATATTTGAAATAACAGAGATTTTTTTTAGAGAAGGAAGAAGCCTTTAAAACACAGGTCTAAAACAGACAACCGTACAGGGGACAAACAGGTAACAAAAATAAGCAAAGGGGACCTGGCACAAAACATTAGAAACGACATCACGCTTCACTGAAAAGCAAATTTTTAAATCACTGAGTGGACAAAATTACATAGGGGCCGTTGCCATTGGTGTGTGTCTACTTCTACTCCAACCTCTTGTTTGTTCAAGACATTCAGTCCGCTTCCCGCCCCCCCCCCCATTTCAATCCAGCTAATACTTATTGATTGAGCATTGTGCTAGGCGCTTTCACAGACATGACCATTTTCAATGCTCATAACTGTCCAATGGATTGTGTATTTACGTCTCTATCGATAGATGAGGAAATTGAATCCCAGAGAAATTTAAGATGACTTGGCTAAACACACCGTCCACTGCTTTGGAAAAACTTGGGAAACACTGCAATTCCTTTGTTTCTTAACTTTAAGCCAAGTATATCCGTTCAAGTAAACTTGTGATCCGTTCTCTAGTAGTTTATATACGGCTTCATTCCCCAAGGCAATACATGATGAGTGTGTCAGTGCGGATCTAAATAACTGCACAATTAGATACTCGGGGGGGGGGGG
>PVJC01004184.1:0-25852 GCA_004026665.1 Murina feae | reverse complement strand
GAGCACATGAGCATGTAGAAAGGGTGTGGCTAAAGTTGGTTTACAGTTGTCTGTATGGAATATAATACCATGTGGATAAATAATCGTGTAAGAATAAACTCTGTGTCCTACATACTCACAACTGTAAACCTACTATAGCCCCACCCTGTAGTTTGGAGCCATGCTTTATGCAGATACAGTTATTCAGTACCACCAAGCATATCTGAGAATGCCATAGCCCACAAAGCACTGCTAGCCATTTTTATTTTCCTTTAAAAAAATTTAACGGAACCCTTGGCAATAATATAGAAAGTAACTCAATTGCTTTGAAAGGTTCGCTCACAGAAGATTCCCTTATATGTGATTGCAAGCAATTAATTAAAAAATGGAAATGTACTTTTTACATTTAACTAGGAGTCCTAGGCCTGTCTCTCACCTTGCCAGCTAACCTTTCTTCAAATACCAATATAGCTTAAATTGGTTTTGCCAATGCCCTAGATACTAGGAAAATCCTACTGGCGCACACCAGTTATTAATTTGCGGTCCCCAATTCTGAGCCTTCATATACAACCTGAGAGGTAACCGCAGCTTCTCTTGTCTGCATCATAAGAATTGTCCCTGGAACTTGTACCTTAATAATTTTTGGTGTTTAGTGCAACTGGCATGGCTCACAATGGTTGAGCATCGACCTATGAACCAGGAGGTCATGGTTCGATTCCTGGTCAGGGCACACGCCCAGGTTTCGGGCTCCATCCCCAGTGTGGGGTGTGCAGGAGGCAGCCGATCCATGATTCTCTCTCTGCATGGATGTTTCCATCTCTCTCTCCCTCTCCCTTCCTCTCTGAAATCAATAAAAATATATTTTTTAAAAATAATAATTTCCAGCGGTTAAAAGTGAGTATAAGAGCACTCGAGTTCCCCAGGACCCTGGAAGTATTTCTTCTTCACATGAAGCCCTAGGAACCTCGGACAACCCAAGAAAGTGTGATCTTGCAAATCACATTAACAAAATATAACGAGGCATCATCCAGCTCTCTGTTGCCATTGATGATGTGCAGGGGGCAAGGTGGTGTCTTTCTTGTGGAAGTATGCCAAGTTCGTTGGCATCTGCCTGACGTGTTCTGAATGGAGATCCTCTCTCTGGTCACTGAAAGCATGAACCTCTTGACCTGCGTGTTACCTGCTTTGTGCTCACCAGTTGTGAAGGTCTGACTTAAAGAACATCCTTCAGAATGACTAGCGAAAAGGGAGTGGTTGAGGAAGTTCGCAGCAATGGACTTTATATGCAGCACATCATTCAAATAATGATATTTTTCTTTGCAGAAATGCTCTGGTTGCCTGAAGAATTGGTTTAAATTCATCTGTCTCTTATATACCCACTTTTCCTCCAGAGTACTTAGCACAGGACTTCAAAAGGCACTCAATAAATATTTGCTGAATGAATGTAACAGGAATTAATAATGCAAAATGTTTTTGCCAAGGTAATTGATGTCAAATGGCAGGCAGAGAAAGCCAGAGACAGTTCAGCAGGGATACAAAAGCTGTGTACAAATTTGGTACTGTGTCCAAGGAAAGAATTTACACTTAATAAATAACTTTTGAAACCAGGTCCTTTTATGTCATTGCCTCTGGACTAGGCCACACTGGTGGCGGGAGAATCCCAGCCAAACAAACCCCGAGAACAGTTTGAGAAAGGGAAGTATAAATGATCCCAGGAAATAAAACACTTTGCCATCTACTTGTCAAGGGATCTTTAAGAATAGGACAACACACACACACACACACACACACACACACACACACACTCACCCTTTAAAATTTTTATAAAATTAAAAGGGCAAGCTAGATGACATACAGAGAGCCTCGACAATAAAAATTAGTGTATTCTTTCTCACACTGAACCCCAAGCCCCAGGTAAACACAGTGCAGCAGGCTTTTAACTTGTATGACATATGTTCTGGGCTTGGATTGTCAGAGTATCAGCTTTGACATCTCATGACAGATAGAGAAATTGATCCGATCTGTACAATACAGGGGCAAATTGAGGAAGCTAGGTGGTACAGAGAGGACCTTGGGGAGGGCAGCCCAGCCCAAACACAGTTTGATGGCCTGGATGCCAAGAGAGATAGACATCTGGGCATGTCTCTAACCCAGTCATCACTCACCAGGGCTTATGGCCCAACTGCTGGCAAGCTTTGTCTTAAAGAACACTCCTCAGGGTGCTCAGTCATCAGGAGACTTTGCTGCAAACTACAGTTCACATGCTACACTTCTGTGGGGAGTCCCAAAGCATGCTAGCGGATGAACAGCATATTAAGTCTCTAAAAAGACCGGTTTCTCTTATTTATTTATTCACTCTCCTCTCACCTGGACGCTCCTGGAACGTCTCACAGGTCTGAGGAGCTGCAGGATGGTTAAACCCTTCACACAAGCACACAGTCCCAGTGGCTTGAAAGGGTTAATGCAACACCACCGCGTCCTAACCGCCTTTCATTGGAGGATTAGTCCGGACACTGAAATAACTTTAATCTCTGAGAAGAAATCCGCCTGGAACTTTATTAACGCCCAAGTGTTAAATACAATAATCACTATTATTGCCCCCAAATGAGAGGCTGAGGAGCCAAGGAGAAGTGGATTTTGGACCCCAGTCATCTCCAGTAATTCATAGGCCACTGGCAAGCAGAGCTCTAAACATGGGATTCAAGAACCTTGTGCTCAGCCGCCTGCCCTCCCCACCCCAGGAGACTTATCTGTCTTTCTGGTTATATATTCCCTTGACTGTTGATGTAATTAGTGTATAATAACTGTGTACATATCAACTCACAGGAAAACCGGCAGACGTGCTGGTTGATTTGGCTTGAGGCCATCTCATCGGCGGGGTGAGACAACCCGGTATAAACATCTGTTATTAACCGTATATTTTAAAATAGCGTTTTGTGTCTCCTGGGTTACTGATTCCCACAGAAAACAACACAATATCAAGACTCCTGTTTTTCTGAGCGGCATCTAAGAGATAACAAGCTTTACAACATTTACAACAGTCTCCTCAGTTCTGCTACTTCTGTGCTATTAAGAATTTCATTTATTAAAACGGCTACTATGTCACACGCACTGCTTTTCTAGGTTTCATTTTCATAGAGGTGAGCAGGTCTCACTTAAACTGAGTTACTATGAATAGTTGCGCGTTTTCAAGTCACGAGCGCTGCGTAAAACTGGCCCCAGCTTTTGTTGTTCTGAATAAGCAGTTGCCATTCCCTGTATTCAAGCCATAGCCTCGGTAGGGAATGGGCTATGACTGCAATTGTTCAAGAAGTGGTCATTCTCTCAAAGCTGCTTGTTTGAGCTGATTACTTTTCTTGAGGTCAATTCAAGAAATTAATTTCTTAATATGAGAAATTCGAAATCGGTGCCTCCTGCCACTTGCTGTAATTGGTAGCAGAATCCTGCTGCCTAACCCCCTAGGATTAAGTCACTGTGTGTGTGACAGAAAACAACACGATTGCTTTGATAGATGAGCCGTCAAATATACAAAACGTTTATCCAAGCCAACTCAGTGAAGAACCACCTTGCCATAAAACATAAAAATAATGCGATTTTGTACCTGGTTCCCAAAGCACTTTTGAGAGCTGCGCTATAAAAGAGACTTTCTTCAAAAGTTAGACCTGTGCCTCAGAACTCAGTTAGAATAGTTTTTTCCTTCTTTTTTCTCAGCGGTCTCATAACTGGCTGTTCCCAAGTATAACTAAAATCCCCCTGCAAGCCTGCTACCCTTTCCCATACCCACGTTTAATTACATTCAGCTTGAGATCTTTGTATACATATAGGCTATAGCCACATTTCACACCCAGGGACTGCAATGAAGCCTTTATTCATCGTTCTCGCCTTATAGATAAATAGACACACGCTACTTGTCAAAATGCAAGAGTGAGCTTCTTCACATTGTCTAGAACAAAGAGCCAGATCGGCTTCTCTCTTTCCTCAGTGTCTCAGAAGGTGTCCTTTATTACATGTGCAGGATACAGGCATTTTGCTGCTGCATGAATGAAAAATGATACCTTCAGACCGCCTTTTTAGTGACAAATTGCCCTTCTGCAGAATATCACACTGCCCGTGGTTGAAAGAACCCCACTTAGATTTACTATTCCCTCCTTGGGGACTCAGCCTTCTCACAAAGCACCCCGAGGCTCATTTCCAGTGTTTTCGAGTGCAACCAAGATGAGAAAGTTTGCTCATCGTGATGGTCTAGAAACTTGGTGAGTGAAAACACTCTCTGGAATGTCTAAAGCACAAAAATCATCGCCTCTGTGGATTCGTGGTGTACAAAACAGGCAGGAAAGTTGTCTGGAGGTATTTGCGAAGCATTGTGTTTGCTCGGGAAGGAGCTATGGGGTGAGAGGCTGGGCTAACTCTCCCCTTTGCTTCCTGGGTGAGAGCAGCGAGGCTGCCACTTAGCAGAAGTGAGAAGAGAGAGATCGGTAAGACTCACCGGCTTCCCCATTTTTCTCAGGACGGGCTTTTTTGTTCCTCACTGTGATCTGGGAAAAGCAAACCTGTAGGTCCTCCAGGCAGGCTGCCTCGGATCAGCTGAATGGCTGGGGCGTGCAGGAAGCTTGCTCTGTCCAGCTCAGATCACTCCCCCTCTCCAGGCTGTGTGCTTACACGCCTCCCAGCCAGCGCAGAAATCCGCCAAACTCAGGTCAGCCGAACAGGTTTCCTTATATAGGTAAACATGAATTGCATTCCTGGTGAAAGAAGTTAACTAAGAATCCAGTAACCTGGTTAACTCTACACACGCCAGGACGGCTCCAAGTCAGACAGCCCGCATAGGGTTTGGTTGCAGTACAAAGGGATTTGTGTGATTTAATTAAAATCATCTTTATCCTGGCAGTCTGTAAAATTGGCCTTTCTAGTGTAAGTGTGAGTCAACAGCTAGTTATTTTATATCATGGGCTGTGACCAACCTTATATTATCTGAAGGCATTGTAGGGAGAAAAACCGAAGTATAGGATATTAGCACTTGTCTTTCATGTTTTTAAAACCAGGGTAACTTGTCTTGAAGTTATTTTCAAAGAAGTGAATAGAACATGTGATAGGAAGAGAATGTGAGCAAACCTCTATCAAATGAGGCTCAAATGCCTTATTTCAGCATAGTGAGTAATAGTTTGCAACTTTCCCAGACCTTTAGTAGATAGTGCAATGTGATCATTTTGAGCCTACTCCTTTTACAACACAGTAATTGCTACTGTATTCTTTGATAGGCAAAATGACACATAATGGCATCTATTTATTCCCTGTAATAACCCCCCTGAGACCACATACTGAAGTGTTATTTGATGGTTTCAGGAGAAAAAGCTTACACTTGCGGATTTGCATAATTATATGCAAAAATTTTTAAGTGGCTTCCTGGGCTTAAGAAGGTAAGAAAATATTTTTTTAATGTTTTTATTGATTTTAAAGGGAGCGGAAGGGAGAGGGAGAGGCAGAGGGAAAGAGAGAGGGAGAAGGAGAGGGAGACAGACAGGTAGTAATTCATTGCTTCCCACAAGCACTCTAACCAGGGATCGAACCCACAACCTGGGCATGTGCCCTGGCTGGGATTGAACCAGCAACCTTTAGGTGCACAGGACGATGTTCAACCAACTGGGCTACACTGGCCAGGGCAAAAAAATATATTTTTAAAAGAACTCTGGGGAAGGCCTACCTCTAGGATCAAAACACAGTTTTTAAATGGGTTTCTATCAATTGTCCAATAATTGGCTCTTTCCCCCTAAATTCATCTAGCACTACTAGAGTAATAATTCTTGTTTATTCTGACCAATTCCACTGAAATCTTACAAGAAAGTAGAGACTCAAGACTTTCCAGTACCTGAGTGTTGGAGGTGAAGATTGCCTGTTAAGTAAACCCTACTTCAAAATGAATCACTTGTTCCTAGTCCGTCCACTGGTTGACTGCTCCTTGAGTACTGACAACCTTGGTAAAATTAGCTCAGTGCTGTTTTTTAGATCTCTGCTAGGGAAAGGGGAGAGGAATGAATGTGTACACACTACCTCAGCCAGCACCAGCACAAACCAATCATGAAGAGTTTCTGTTAAGAGCAGTAAATTGCACAAATTGCACTGTCAGAAAGGGTAACTAAACTTTGAATAGCATTTTACATTGGGCAAAGACTTTCTCAGACAATTTCTTTTTCTATTGCAACAAGAATGCTACGAAGTGTGCTACTATTTCCTTTCCATGATAACAAAGCTGATTTGCAGACAGATAAAGTGATTTTTCCAAAGCCTCATGATCAGTCTGTGAAACATCCACGATCACAGATCTTCTAGAATTTAACTCCAACAGAATTTTCAAAAATAGAGTCAACTTGAAGAGGCAGAAGAACATTAAAATGGCAGTTTTCCATGTGCAAATATTATTTTTAATAATCATATGTCCAGAGAGTTTAAATGCAATATAGTACTGTAATATACTGATTAAAATACTGTTATAAAGTCATAACTTACTGCTAAAATTACTGCCTTTAAGTGACTCCAGGAAGATCATAAAATGTGATAGGAAGTGTATCTTTATTGAATATGAATTTGGGTTATAAAATATTATGAAAATATAACTTTGCAAATAATTGCACACATATTTCTGTTCACAGTATACACATTTCTGTCGTTCAAAGTTAAGGCTCATCTCAACTCCCCTACTAGAAGGAATATTAGTGTTTTCTACTTGTTGGGCTGTCATTAAATACAAACACCGGGCGCCACGCTAGGTAAATGGCTTTCACTAATATAGTTCATTTATGATCCTGCACCCTTTATGTTCTCACAATTCCCACTGAAGCAAGTTCTGTTTATACAGGAACTTTAGATTTTATTAACATGTTGATACAAGACAAAGAATGCATTTTTTTTCCAGGGCAGGCTAAAGCTTTAAGTGCTTTAAGCTGGCCTCCAAATTTGTTCTTACAATTTTAAGCAAACAATCATTTGGGTTTTAAATACAAAATATCTTGGGCCATAATTATTGATTTGGAAGGTCAAAATGAAGTTTGGATCTCTAAGCAGCATATTATAAAGAGGGAATACAACCCTCTGCTGAATCCATTCTGGATGCCTCAGGAAACGGTTTGGGAAGGACTGGGTCACTGAAGTAGCATGAATCCAACCTAACCATAGAGGCCCCAATGAAAGAGTACTTACAGCTGAATAATTACACCGTGCCAAAAAAATAGCACTTATGGGAAACTAAATAAAATACAAGACTTATTTGAAGGGGAGAAAATATCATTGTGGTTTAAAGAAAACATGAGAGGACAGATTTTAGAAATTCCCAGTGACATATAACTAATGAGTAGTTGAGCTATAATTCAAATCTCGGTCCACAGACTCCAGAACGCTTGCTATTTCTCCTGCATCCTGAATACACCACTCTATCCAAGAAAGAGCAAATGCCTTGGGGTCAGAAGATGCTTCCATTCCAGTTCCATCTCTTGCTTGTGTGACCTTGGGTAACTTATTTAATATTTCTGAGCCTTGCCTTCAAATGGAAATAAAAATGGCCATACACCCACTTCTAGGAATATATCCAAGAAACCAGAAACACCAATCAGAAAGGATATATTCACCCCTATGTTCATAGCAGCACAATTTACCATAGCTAAGATCTGGAATCAGCCCAAGTGCCCATCAACAGATGAATGGATTAGAAAACTGTGGTACATCTACACAAGGGAATACTATGCTGCTGTAAAAAAAAGAAGGAACTCTTACCATTTGCAGCAGCATGGATGGAACTGGAGAGCATTATGCTAAGTGAAATAAGCCAGTCAATGAAAGAAAAATACCACATGTCCTCACTCATCTATGGATAATAAAGACCATTATAAACTGATGAACAAAAATAGATACAGAGACAGAGCAGCATCGAACAGACTGTCAAACTACAGCAGGAAGGCTGTGGAGGGTTGCGGGGGTTAAGAGATCAACTGAAGGACTTGTATGCATGCATATAAGCATAATCAATGGACACAAGACACTGGGGTGTAGGGGAGGAGGGGGAAGGTCAAGGGGAAAAATGGAGACTTATTTAACACTCTTTGTAATACTTTAAGCAATAAAACAAAATTTTAAAAAATGGCTGTACATCTCACAGTAAGTTCCTAATGATATTTTTAAAAAGTCATTCTACATGTATGTATTGGTGCTGCTTATGATGCAGGCATTTTGCTAGGTCTTGGGAATACACCCAGTAGTAGCAAGTTAGGCATGTTCTCCTTCCCCCAGCTAACAACCTTACACGAATGACTGTGCACCTCCATATTAAGGAATGTAAAACTCTAATGTTTCCCCAAATTTCTCAATTAATACAATATTGTTTAATTGAAGGTCCATGCCAGTGAAGAAATATTAATGGACAAATGCCCAAGATAGTGCTCTCACTGTGGTAACTGCAGGTCACTCTCACTGGCCAGAGGCTAGCCCCACCAGGGTTAGACTGAGCGAACCTGGATTGAGCCAAATAAGGTAAATGCCAGAAAAAGATAAGACCTGATGCATCACGACAGCATGACAATGTCCTTTATCTAACAACCGAGGAGGGTGAGCACATTTCATTGAAAAAGTATCTTGGAGATGCTCAGGAAGCTGAATGTTCATGGACTTGTCTTTATCATTCATTCTTTATGTAAAAAAGTAATAAGACCTGGCCGGGTGGCTCAGTTGGTTGGAGTGTTGTCCCAAGCACCAAAAGGGTTCAATTCCTGGTCAGGGCACATACCTAGGTTGTGAGTTAATCCCCTGTGGAGGTGTGTACGTGTGTCTCTCTCACATAGATGTTTCCGTCTCTCCCTCCCCCCTTTCTCTCTCTCTAAAATCAATAAAAACATATCTTCAGGTGAGGATGAAAATAATGAAAAAAACATGAGAAAGATTCCCTAAAACATTGTAGCCAGTTATTTACTGACTAATCTATTATTAATTCACTTCCATCCAATACAGATTTAATTGGTATGTACTATGAATAAGGGTCTATGAAGAATACACACAGAAAAGGCTATACCAAAGAATGGTCTCTAGTTTCAATGGACCTTTCTAGAAAAATGTGCTCGATATCTGTATCAGGCAGGACGAGAGGTTATGCTCTGGTAACAAGCAACCCCCAGATCTCAGTGGCTTATAAAAACAAAGGTGTGTTTTTCAATCATGCTCAACAGGCAGGATTCTCTCATTCATAGCCACTCAGGAATCCAGGCTGATGAAGACAACCTTCAACACATACTTCCGTGGTTACTCAGACAGGAAATAGGGTCTTGGTAATTACGCACTGTCTTTCCAAACTTCACTCCATAAAGGACAATAAACTTCTGCTCACCTTTCATTGACTAGAACTAGTCCTCTGGCCCCTTTAAGAGAAAGAAACAGAACTAGAATACAGGACAAATGAAGACATGATAGATATGGCAAACCATTTGGCTAGAGGAAAGGCTCAATGAAGTAGGCATATTCAATACCCCTTCTGGCACAATGACTGGCATTATAAGTTTGGAAAGTACCGACTAGATCTATTTACATAAGAGTGGGAACTTAAAGGTAGACTCAAAGATTATTAGTGGTTCTGGGTGAACCTTGAGGGAAACAGTGACATTTAAAAAGGATGTCCTGAGGCAGGATCTTCTTAATATTTCTATTAGTTACTTGAGTGATGAAATAAAAGACAAGTTGATTTAATTTGCAGATGGTGCAAAATTGGATAGCTAACACCTCAGAGGATTGTATTATAATTCAAAATGACCTTGAAGAATAGGGGGAAAATGACATTAAGAAAGAAACTTGTGTTCAATGGTGGTAAATAAAGAACTAGAATGAAAGGTCTACAAAATACCTGGCAGAAAAAATATATCACACTAATAATATTAGCCTTTAAGTTAAATATATACTGGCAGCTTAGCACTTTTAGTTGTAAAGCCTTTGGTATGGTGGTATTAATATAAACACTGGAAAATAGACACTTTAAGGGTACTGATTCATTGGTAATCTACATTATAAGAAACTAGAGGCCTGATACATGAGAATTCATGCAAGAGTAGGCCTTCCTTCCCCCGCTGCCAACATCGGCATCCCTCTGGCATCTGGGACCCAGGCTTCCCTCCTCCAGCCACTGGCAGGCACCCGGGACCCTGGCTGGCTTCCCTCTGGCCCTGGCTTTGTCAGGAAGGACGTCCGGAATGATGTCTGGAAGATGTCTGGTCTAATTAGCATATTACCCTTTTATTAGTATAGATAAGGAACGAGAACAAATTCAGAAAAAAAGCATACATTTCCAAAAGACTAAGTGCCCTAGGGTCAGGAGTCAGCAAACCTTTTCTGCAAAGGTCTAAGAAGTAAATGTTTTTTTACTTTGCTAGCTCTAAGCCTCTCTCCTGCTGTGGTCCAAAACAGCCTTAGATCACATGTAAATGAATAGGCATGGCTGTGTTCTAGTAAAACTTTATTTACAAAACCTGGCAGCCAACTTTGGGCTGTACTTTGCAGACTCCTGTTCTCTTTATTATAAAATGTGTTCTAGAATTGTAAGGTACTAAAATTAATTGTGAGTGCCTCAAAGACAAGAGGGGCCCTATTTTGGTCATTTTCCTATTGCTCAATATGCTTTAATAGGAAATAGGGCTCTGGTTTCCTAGATTTAAAATTCTAGTCCATGATAAACATCAAGTGCATAGGAGCTAGGACAAAAGAGCCCATATGGAATGCAATGGAAGGTTCTGTGGTGTGTCTTTTGGGTGTCTCAAGGAAAGCCCACTATTCTATACCCCACCTCTCCTTCCCTCCCATGTGCCCCCACACCCTTCCCTTTCCAACCTGTGGACAAAAACGGGGTTATGTATAAGTGCAGTGACTGAAAGTAACCTCACAGGGTCATCTGATCATAAATTTCTAACTGGGCAGGTCAGTCATGCCCCAGGCCTCTAGCTTCTTTAGGAAAAGTTTTAAGCCAGCCCTGTTCACTGTTCTTGTGCATTTAGTTTAGCACACCTTTAAAATGCCAGAAGTAATCTTTTCCAGGCACCTCAAAGGCGCAACCACCCTCAAGGAAGCACATAATCTTGTTAACTATCTTGTACCTTGCTTTCTCCCACCTTCATATAATCTTCCTTACATTCCTTCCTTAATTCTAAATGCATAAAAATAAGCCAAAACCATCTTTTTAAAAATACACATCAGATCATGCCACTTCTCGGCTTAGAATCTCTAGTGGTATTCTCCTACAATTAGAATACAATCTAGTTTCATATCATGGCCCATGGAGCTCTCCATAATCTGACCTTTGCCAGTCTCTCCAAACTAATATCATAGCACCTTGTCCAGCCAAGGTGCTGTGTCTTCCTCCAGCATAACACTCTTCTCATACCTTAGCACCTTTGCATATATTCTTCCCACTGCCTGAAACATCCTCCCTTATTTGGTAGGCAGGCTAGTTGCCTCCTAAAGTCCAAATCAGAATCCCTGGAACCTGTGAATATGTTATGTTAAATGGAATGAAAAATTAAGGTTGAAGATGGAATTGAGACTATTAATAGACTGACTTTAAGATAAAAAGATTGAGGACATTACAGGAATGGTGGTGTGAGATCCCCCTGAAATTTCAACAAGTTAACCAATGATAACGTTACGAAGAATTCCCTACTCAACACAGAGGCATGCCTGAGAGACCGTGCATTGAAACATTGAAAGGTGGAAAACTGGGAATAAATGGGGAGATTAGAGGGGAGGAAAGCACAGACATCCTACAGACACAGCCCTGCAGCTGGGAGCTTGTGGTTTGGCCTGGAGAAGGGAGGAAGCTGGTGGTAGCAGGTGCTTCCTTCCACCAGGAGGAGCAGAAAGCTGGGAGCAGGGAGGGCACTCCAGCAAGGCGAGGGGCAAGTGGAATGAACAGTGTCTGAGCCAGCAGACACCTGACAGAGCACAGAGTTCAGCAGTGAGGTTCTCCACTATCAGGCTGGGTTGTGGTGTTTCAGGCAAAGAAAGGGAACAACTGCACTGGCTCACCACTTGAACTCGCCAAACTCGCCTCCTGTTACCCTTGGAGTCTGATTGAGGAGCATATTATCTGTAAACCAACAGCTATTACAGTAAAACTGCTGTTTAAACACCAAAGAAACAATCCAAATCAAACAGAGGGCAGAGGACCTGAACATACACACCTCTCCCTAGAAGACATATGAACAGCCAATAGATATATGAAAAGATGTTCAACCTCACTAGCAATTTGGGAAATGCCAATCACAACTACAATGAGATACCACCTCATACTGCTTAGAATGGCCATTATCAACAAGTCAAGCAATAACAAGTGTTGGAGAAAAGGGAACCCTCCTTCACTGCTGGTGGGGATGTGGACTGGTACAACCACTATGGAAAGCAGTCTGGCGATTCCCTCAAATAATTATTACCCAGCAATCCCTCTCTTGGGCATATACCCCCCAAAACTGGAAAATATGCATTCGCAAAGACATATGCACCCCTGTGTTCATTGCAGCATTATTCACAGTGGCCAAGACATGTAAGCAATCAAAGTATCCTGCAATAGAGGACTGCATAGTACTCAGCCATAAGGAAGGATGAAATACTGCCATTTTCAACAACATGGATGGACCCTGAGAATATTAAACTAAGTGAAATGAGTCAGTCAGAAACAGCTAAGAACCATATGATTTCACTCATATGTGGGACATAAAACTAAATGTGGTGAACACAGACAGCAGTGTGGTGGTTGCCAGAGGGAAGGGGGTGGGGGAAGAAGGGGTCCTAGTATAAGGGGAAGGAGAAGATGTGACTTCGGGTGGTGGGCACACGGTGCAATGTACAGATCTTGTAACACAGAAACCCACACCTAAAACCTATATGTTCATGTTGACCCATGTCACCCCAATCAATTTAATAGAAAAGTAATAATTAAAAAATTATAAAAAGATTATCTTGTATTAGCCAGGTGGGCCCAATGTAATCACAAAGTCCTTATAATGTGGAAGAAGGAGGCAGAAGAATTGGTGTCCAGAGTGATATGATGTGAAAGACTTGACCATCTGTTGGTGGCTTTGAAAATGGAGGAAGGAGACCATGATCCAAGGAATGTGGGCAGCCTCTAGAGCAGTGTTTCTCAACCTGTGGGTCTTGACCCCTTTGGGAGTCGAACGACCCTTTCACAGGGGTCGCCTAAATACATCCTGCATATCAAATATTTACATTACGACTCATAACGGTAGCAACATTACAGTTACAAAGTAGCAACGAAAATAATATTATGGTTGGGGGTCACCACAACATGAGGAACTGTATTAAAGGGTTGTGGCACTAGGAAGGTTGAGAACCACTGATCTAGGAGCTGGGAACAGATTCTCCCATAGAGCCAATAGAAGGACTGAGGCCCTGTTCTGATCTTGATTTGAGCTCAGTGAGACCTGTGTTCTACTTTTGACCGTGAGCACTAAGAAAATAAATGTGGGTTGTTTTAAGCCATTGAACTTGTGATAATGTGTTACAACAGCAATAGGAAACCAATACACCTGGCATCTTCACTACGAACCCCTAAGCCCTCAGATCTTATGCAAAAGTTTCTTTAATAGGAGGCCACCATGACAACCATGACTGGCACCAGCCATTTCACATACAGTGCTTCCATAGCAATGTATCCATTTCATTTTCTTCGCGGCTCTGATCACTATCTGACATTACTGTAGGTCATTCATTGCAAAGCAGACACTTAAAAAGCCCACCTTGACAGAAAGTAGAAAACAACAAGAAACTTGGAAAAAGTACTAAATGTGGTGATTCTTTTATGTTCCTCGGAACAGGAACGCTGGAGAGACAACCAGGTTTGGATTAAGCAAAGAACATTTTATGTTGGACGGAAAGCCGTTTTTGACAGTAGTTGAAGTAATTGCACAATGAAGCAGGCTGCCAGGAGAGGCCACAGAGGCCTAGATTGTGGCAACACTCACAAAAGAGATTAGATAACTCAAGTCAGGAGAATGAGTGGAGCTCAGCCTAGAGCATTTACTTCATGACCTGCTTGTCCTTCCTCCAGCTTTAAAAATGTGTGTAGCACAAAGCAATGAATCACAGGACAACATCTGCATGTAATTGCATTTCTGTTCCAATAGTAAATGTTTCAACTGCTATGCTATTTACGAACGCTGTTATCATAAAGAGCCAAGTAGGGGGAATTTGAAACACAAATGCTTATCTTAAGAAACCTTTCCTTTGCGATTCAGTGTCCCAGTACCCAAACACCAAATTTGCTGTAGTATTTGAACTGTCCTGAGGAGTTTATTTTTGAAATTCTATTTTAAACTGAGTTTTAGGCATTTGATGCCCTGTAAAAAGCCCTCTCTGTCACCCACGGTTTTCTTAACGTTTTTTGAACCTGAAGAGGAGCGAAGGAAGGCTAGAGTTGCTCCTAGTTCCCCCTCACAGACATATCATCTGAATTTTGGATTTGCTGTCAAAGGGGAAGAGAAGATGTTTTGCACTTTCCTTTTAGTCCAGAATGTTTACTCTCAAAACAGAAGACTAGAATTACAGATTTCCCCCATCCGCCCCGCTCCCACAAACCACCACCACCTCCAGGGACTTGAGGCCTTTACATTGCTTGCAAAATGCCAGGCCAGTTTAAAAGTATTAATGACCAGTGTAGAAAAGAATAGGAAAGAAAAGAAAGTCTCATTTCCTCGGCTCAGCCTTCTCCTCTCGCCTCCCCACTGTGGCAGATGACTTTCTGTGTGCCTTGGAAAAGGATAAGCTGACTTCTCAGCTCCGTATTCCCTAAGCCATCAGGGCCACCAGAAAAGGTTAGCAATCATTTTGGCTTTCTGAAGTCAGCTTTGAGGGAATGCATGTTCTGCAAAATAAAGCAAGTTGAATTTTTAAACAATGCACTCTATTTTGCATCTTTCAAGGGAGTCTGTTAGCAAAGTAAAAGTCACTGCTTCTGGTAAAACATGAAAACTCGGTCAAGCTACAGAGAATATTAAACCACAACTCTTAAAAGGCTGCCTCTTTCCATGTTGCCAGGCAGGTGTTTCACGAAGATGTCATTCAGAATTTATCTTTCAATGGGATGACAAATAACCATGCACGAGGGGAAATCCTAAAAGAGCAAAGAAAGCAAGTAGTTTTACAATAATAATTCCAAACCACCTTCCCATTCCCCAAGATTTGTATTTCTTCACTCCTAAAGGCTTAGTTCTCATTTTGTTGTAGGTGGCAGGAACGGCACCAGGTGTCTGACCGGCGAGGTTAGACCAGACCTGGGTTCAGCAACCTTGGTACTTGGGTTCTGGCTAGGAAAGAATTCAGAGCTAAGACCCAAACTGTAAGAGAACATTTATTTGATCAATTGCAGAGGTAGAAAAAGAAATTGCTAGGAGAAATGGGCTCAGGAAACAAATTATAGAGGTAAAGGAAGGGCCCTTGGAGCTTGGGAGTGAGGAAGCTAATGGTAACGTGCTTGGGGAGAGAGAGAGAGAGAGAGAGAGAGAGAGAGAGAGAGAGAGAGAGAGAGAGAGAGAGAGGGAAGGGATGGGAAAGGCAACGGCATGCTCTGAGGATGGAGAGAGCACTGGGACCTCTGTCCTAAGGGAGATCTTAATAGAATGTTCAGTAGCTTTCTAGGTGTGTCCTTGCGACAGGACAGGGGGTCATTATTCCATGCAGCTGGTCCTGAGGGCAGCCACGGGGTGCTTTTCTGGCTCTGGGGCTGAAAAACAACTAAGGCCTAGGTGTTATCTCTAGGGAAGGAAAGGTCAGGGAGTCCAAACCTCATGACCAGCAGTGTGCTAGGGGAGAAATGTCACCCTGGGGGTGAGGTCCCACCTTACAATTGATTGTCCATTGCTAGGCACCCAGGGCTTTCCACCCGGTTGACCTTCGTCCTGGCCCATCGTCCGTGCTCTGCTCCTGTCTGTCTACTAGTAACTGCCTATCACAGCTTCCTTAGCACTGTTTAAAGCACCACAGTTGAATATCGAAGCCAAATGAACATAGAGAACATTCTTTTAGGAGGATGAAAATATGATCAATTTCCAAATTTGTTTTTAATTAACTCTTTAAAACCCAGATCGATAATAGTGGTTGGACCATCAAATAATTAGCATCTAGGCTGCACCTTTTTCCCACTTAGGGGCCCTGACCAATGGCATAGATGAGGATGGAGACAGACACAGAGCTATTCATTCATTGACCATGTAATATTGGGTAAATGCTATGTGTCCAGCACATATTCATATATTAAGTAGACAATAGCAACTTTGGAAGAGTTTCAAAAGTTACATTTTATTGAACATGTAAAACTTTCCATTTTCTTGGTTTTGAATTAAGAGCAATATGCATTTAGTGGTATTAAAATCAATAAAAACCACTGCCAATGATAAAAAAAGATGCTGAAAGCATGTGCCTGTTACGATGTGAGAAGAAGAGCAGGGTACATCTGTGGTATTTTCCCCAAAACCCATAACCTCATTCTAATCATGAGAAAACAAGAGATAAACCTAATATCTTTGTTTGGGCTGCTATAACAAGATACCACAGACTAGGTGGCTTATAAACCACAAAAATTAATTTCTCATATTTCTGGGGGTTATAAGTCCAAGATCAGGGTGCCATCATAGTTGGGTGCCCACTCTCTTCTGGATTTCATACTTCTTTTTTTAAAGTTCTTACTGATTTTAGAGAAAGGATGGGAGAGAGAGAGAGAGAGAAAGAGAGAGAGAGAGATCAATTGGCTGCCTCCTGCAAGCCCCATACTGGGGGTTGAGCTGGCAACCTGGGCATGTGGTCTGACCAGGAATTGAACTGGCAACCTCTTGTTGCATGGGATGATGCTCAACCAACTGAGCCACACCTGCTGGGCCAGACTTCTTGATGTGGAAGGGATTAGGAAGCTCTGTGGGATCTCTTTTTTTGTGTGGGGTCTCTTTTATAAGTGTGCTAATTCTATTCATGAGGGTTCTACTCTCATGACCTAGATATCTCCTAAAGACCTCCCTCCTAATATCATAATATTGGGGATGAGGATTTCAACATATGGATTTAGTGGGATCACATACATTTAGATCATAGCAGCTAAACTGAGTGACATTTTACAAAATATCTGACCACTACTCCTTAAAACTGTGAAAGTCTTTAATAGGAAAGGGAAAACAGAGAAACACACAGCTCAGGAAAGACTAATAATACGATAGCTAAATGCAATGTAATGTCTTGGATGGGGTCCTAGAACAGAAAGAGAGTATTTGTGAAGAAATTAGAGCAACAGAAGTGAAGCCTGGAGTTCTGTTAATAGTAATGGGTAAACAAGATCTCTCTGTGCTTTCTTTGAAACCTTTTTGAAATCTAAAATGATTAAAAATTAAAATATGTAAAGCAAACCCTAAAACAAGGACAACAAAACAATATACCACATAAGTTTTACATTGTGGCCCAAAGAAGAAAAAATGATTCAGAAAAGATCCATCCAAGAGAGATAGAGACACAGAGGCAAGGACATGCAAAGAGCAACAGATAGAGAAATAGACTGGTGGGCTCTGGGAGGTGTTCGAACTCCTTGTCATGTGGCTCCCTGCTCTTTTGTTGAGCTGTAGGGATCAGAGAAAATGGTACTTCTTTAAAAGCACTGAGAGAATTGACATAGGTTGGAAGCATATATTAGAGGACTGAGAAACTAATCTTCCTTTTTCTATTTTCCAATGCTAGGTATTTTTTTCTTTGTGATTCTGAAGGTTTTACAGATGTGTCAACGAGTGGCTTTGGTTTAGCAAGTTTTTCAGGAACCCTGGAAACACTGATCACCAAGCTTCTGACACTGAAAGCTGTTGCAGACCAATAGAGTTCTCTGAGAATCCCACACTCCCTAGTGTGCCAATGCCAACATGATACACTTAGAATTGGCATTGACTTCATCCTAGTAAGTATTTCTATTTAGCAATCAATCTAGTTTTTTATCTACCTGGGAATAGATATAATGGGAACCAAAAAAAAAAAAAAGAGTTAAAAAATCCCTAAGGTTAAGTAAAGTTTTCACAGTTGCACAGATTAAGTCTTTGGGGGTTCTCTTCATAGGAGAAGAGCCCCAGTATTTCACAGAAGTTTTCCAGATTACTTAACCCCACAGTTAACCTCCAATTAATTCATGCTAAGAATTTCTTCAAACCAGTGTGCATTGACTTACTACACTTTCCATGGTGTTTTTCTCAAAAGGATTTGAAACACTATTAACCATAAGCCAGGATAGTCTTGGCAAGGTAAAATATGAACAGACAATCCAAGGTATTTGGTTATGGTGTGCCTTAAACCAGTTCAAACATGTACTTCATGGATGGGATACTCACATTTATTGATATTGATCAGAGAATCCACACACCTTTTTACATGTAAAAACGGATTGAGATTTTGGTAATTGTTGGCATGTTGGAAGGGAGATAGTAAGGAGATAGATGTGGAAAGATATTCAGGGACTACATATTTCATCTTGAATTAGTTTTATATCATAAATGCGAAGTTCTTGTGAGCTTGGATTTAAACTTTAATGCAGCAAATTACATAAACTCTTCAGCAAGAGCCAAAGTTCTAAAGTGCCCTCTTATATTTGTTTGCCTTTTCCACTGAAACAGCATACCCAATCTGAGTCTGATTAAGTCTGCTGACTTTGTTATCAGTGCTAGGAACTACATATCTATTCAGAAAATTAACTTCACCTAGAAATGCATGTTTTGGTGGGTTTACTCCTAAACATTTGCTGATTAAAATACAATAAGTCCTGGGAAAGGCCAAATTTCATTTTTCCCAATAAGGAATTGGGTTTGCACATAGGCTGGAAACAAGGCTGGGATTTTTGAGATATGAAGACACATAATGACTTTATAGTAAATAGAATGTCACTTTCTGTTGAGCACAATGTCTGGCACTTAGTATATATCTAGCTTTATTCCTCTGTATCTACGTATCTGTCCTCTATGTATCAACCTCAACGTTTCCCAAGCTCAGTACTATTGACATTTCAGATTAGATCATTCTTTGTGTGTATGTGTATGGGGAGAGGGTGCTGTCCTGTGAGCTGTGGGATGGTGAGCAGTATCCCTAGCCCCTAGCAATTAGATGCCAGTAGCATGCCCTCTCCAAGTTTCAACAACCAAATGTGTGTCCAGATGTTGCCAAATGTTCTGGGGGGGAGGGGGCGGAATCTCCCCCAGGTAAGAACTACTGATTATAGAAGAAATAAATGAATGAAAGGATTTTTATAATAAAACATCCAGGCTTTATCCTGGAATGATCAACTGAGAAGGTAAGAATGATTAGTAAATTTTTATTACCTAGGACAATATTAATACTATATCTATCATCATAAACTATAATACTATTAATGAATGCAAGAGAATATTTTTGGCTCACCCATGCTTCCTACCTATTACTGTTCACCTGAATACCAGGTGGCAACAAACTTTTCCTGTGCACATTGTTTCAGGCAGTGCCTAGAACACAGAGGTCAATTGATCTGCTGAATCAAATCAACAAATCTCTAAAAGATCATGATTATGTGAAAACCAAAGCTCATTTGATATGTCAAAAAGTAGGCTTTTGAGGGAGAAATGGAATTTTTTAATTTAAAAAGCATTTCTTAAAATATTACGAGCCAGAGCTTCACCTGATTCAGAACAAATAAATTTTAAAAATGGACCAAAGATATGTAGTTTCTGAAAGCAAAGAGAGTTGTGTTTTATTCCTCATATACAAGGCAGAAAAGACAGCTTTGTGGGGTGCCATGTCCCATGATTCCAGTGGCTTGCACACAGTAAGTATTAGAGTATTATCATCTAAAATAAATCACAGCACATAACTGGTATCACTTCCTACTAAATTTTAATCAACAACAAGACCATAATTAGAATAGCGTGGGTCACTTGCTTTGAATCAAAATCCCTGAGTCTGCTTTCTCATTATGTGTCAGGCTCCTCTATACCACAGCTGAGCAGAACAGACATTCTATTGGGAAGTAGACAGATGACTGTGGGTATGCCATTAAAACACTTTGAGGCTCTTTGATTCCACCATCTGTGAAAAGGAAGGGATACTAATTTCTTCCTCTTAGGTTTCTCTGAGGATGAAATTAGATCACTAAGAGCAAGTGTCTTTTTATAAACATTTAGTCATTTGCTTAATATGCCTGGAGACTGGCTTCTATGGCCAACAGCTTCAAATGTAGAAAAATTAATTTTCTCCATGTTCTTGAATCAAGAAAGTGTATGTGAAAGCCTGCTGAAAGAATAAAACGATATAAATACAAGTAAAGTGGCGGCAGCATATGCCCTATGCCTTTAAAGTAATGCTTCCACTGTCTCTCTCTCACATAAAGCAGGAACGAGATGTACTTGAAAATATCTAATTCTATTTTAATAGTGACCATTGTTTAAGGGCTCCCAGTCCACCCAATCCCGGGGGGCTGACAGAGTAAAGACCAGCTTCAGCCTAAAGTCCAGAGCAGCCCTTGCTTAACTGGCTTCATGTCCCTTGTCTAAATTTCAAAACAATGTTGTCTCATTCACTCATTTTCTCACTCACTCATCCATTAATTCCCTGATGAACTATATTAAATTATAGTTAAACAGTGACACTGAGTCTTGTGAAAGATCAAAGGATGATTCAGAAATTCACTGTGCATACAATGTGTGTGCGCGCGCACACACACAAATATGATACAGACAATATGTGACAGAAGATTCTAAGATGGTCTTAGATGTTGATGAGAAAAATATTATAAATAGGAGGCTTATGCTAGTCTTTGCTGAAGGACATAGAATCTGGTCTTTAGGCATGAACAGAATTCGGGCATAAGGAGAGAGTGCTTATATTGGTGTTTATTTTATAAACATTTGTTAAGCTGAACATATATGCTTAACTTCAAAAAATTTTGGCAGACACTTTAATCACCATGCTTTTAAAGTTTGCACTACATTCTCTGCTCTGACCATTCCAAAATATGGTATCTGAAATCTATATTTTAATTAGGCTAAGAGAATTATTTTGTCAAACCACTTCTAACAATAATTGGGGTATACTGATGAAATGGAAAACCAGGATTGGGATTCATCCATCTAAGTCATCTAAAACCCTGAAACCAAGATAAGTTTCCCAAAGAAATAGAATCTATAGCTCTCTTTGCCTTCTTTGACTCAATATTTCCTCTTCTAACATATGGATAATATTATTTGTCTCCCTGAGGTGTGCGGCTATTATGGGAGTTACTAGGGCAATTTGTTCAAGTACTTTAATGAGCCCAATGTATTTGAGATCGGTTCAGAATATCTTTCTTCCATGGGCAGGCTGGCCAAGGGTTCCGAGACTAGTTCATCCATCACAGCATAAAGGGCCTTAGCAGAATATACCCTATGAGTGGAGGGTGAACTACTCACCCACAGTCCCTTGGGGGAAATTGACAAATAGATGGGTGAGTGGCTTGGAGGGCCAGAGCTGATTGTGGGGATGACAAAGAAGGAGAGATGGAGATATAGAAGACAGACGGTCCAGCTACCAAGAGAGAAAATGTTTCACTGGCTGGCCTTGCAGGGTGAAAGATTAGAAATCATGGGATTTAGGGGTTAAGCCTAAATATAGGAATTTGTATATTCTGGTTATATTTCAAATCAACTTATAATAAGTGATACAGACAAAACAGAACCATTAAGATAAGAATAAAAGAGTAAGAATAAAATAATAAACCAAGGGGAATAGTTGGATAAGAAAACAAGTCAGCAGAGTTATTATAACAGAACACAACTGTTAGCTCCAAGAGCCCTGGTAGCCAAGGCAGAAAGGGAAACAAAGCAAATTCCATGTTCTGTGATATCAAGAACGAGACAAATATTTTACCAGCACCAAGACATAGCTATTATATTCAATGGATCTTGTGGTAGGCAGAATAATGGCCCTCTAGAAATATTTTTTCATGTCCCAATCCCCAGACCTGTAAATGTTAGCGTACATGAAAAAGGGACTTTGCAGACATTACACGTTAAGGGCCTTGAGATGGAGAGATTCTCCTAAATTATCCTGGTGGACTCAATGCATTCACAAGGGTCCTTATGTGGGAAAGAAAGAGGGAGGAGGGTTATAGTAAGAGAAGGACCTGTGATGATGGAACCAGAGGTCTCAGTGATGTGATTGCTGGAATGGAGCCATGAGCCAAAGGCTGCAGGCAGCCTCAACAAACCAGAAAAGGCAAGGAAACAGATTTACCCGTAGAACCTCCAGAAAGACCCAGCCCTGTGAAAACCTTGATTTTAGGCCAGTGAGACCACTTTCAGACATTTGATCCCCAGAACTATAAGATAATAAATTTATGTTTTTTTCAAGCCACTAAATTTGTGGTAATTTGTTACAGCAGCAAAAGAAAATGAATAAAGACCTTTTAATTAATTAATTAATATCACATTTTAACTGATTTAAGAGAGAGAGGAAGCAGGAGAGGAAGAGAGAGAGAGAGGAGAGAAGGAGAGAGAGAGAGGAGAGAGGGAGGAGGGGAGATCGGTTACCTCCGCACGTGTGCTGACCAGATATGGGGCCCCCTACCTCCTGGTGTACAGGATGACACGCCAACCAACTGAGCAACACCAGCCAATACAGGCCTTTTTTTAAAAAAAATGGATCAAAAGAAGAAGAATTGAAATGTAACTTTTAGCCACTTCTGTTGGGTGTAAAAATAATGTGGCTGAGTTATGTCACTTTCTGGTGTGATTGGCTACATGTAAGAATAAAGATTAGAGAATTTGGAGTAATAATTTCTAAACCAGGTACATCAGAATCATCTGAAGTGATATGGACATTTCAGGTTCTCAAGTCCTTCTCCAGTCTTGCTAAAGAGATTCTGTGGAGAGAACCTGCAATTTGTTTTTTTTTTCCAATCTGTATTATAAATAAATAATCATTGCTACACATAAATTGCCACACATTTAGCAGTTCAATACATGTATTTATTATTTCAGTTTCTGCGGGTTAGAAATCTGGGCATGCCTTATTAACTGGTACCTCTGTTTCAGTGCCTTCTAAGGCTGAGTAGGTTGCCAGCTGGGGCTGGGGTCTAATCTGAAGGTGTGACTGGGTAAGGCTCCACTTTCAAGCTCACGTCGGTTGTTGACAAAATTCAGTTACTTAAGGGATGTTTGACTGAGGTCCTAGGCTCCTTGCTTGCTCTTGGTTGGAGGCTGCTCTCCTTCCCTTTTCAGATGGGCCCCTCCAATATAGCGACTTGCCTTATAAACGCCAGTGTGAAAGAGAGTCTGCTAGCAAGATCTTGGCAATGTAATTCTGGAAGAGACATTCCATTACCTCTGCCATATTGTATTCGTTAGAAGTCATAGGCCTCACCCACATTCAACGGAGGAGGTGATTACACCATGGTGAGAACACCAGGTGGAGGAGATCATTGGGGAGGCTCTTCCCAGATGATTTTTGTGTAAAACCAAGTTGTGAAGCACTAACCTAGACGAATAAATGATTAGAAGGAATCAACCATTTCAATTGGGCTTTTGACAGGAAGTGGGTGGAAATAATTCAAGACTGCTGGCTCCCATGATGTCGTGGTTGTGTCCTTTCCGTAACAAATGCTATTGGTTAGCATAGTGTCTGGACCTTGGAAACAGTCATTATTACTCCCAGGCCCCTCTCTGCTGCCAGATCAGTTACTTACTGTCCCTGAGCTGACCTCAACATCTCTGGGTAGCAGCACAAGCTGGAGAGAGAGGGGTGAAATGACGAAGGGGGTGGATAAATTGACATGGTAAGAGTGGGTCTCTGAAATTCATGAGTTTTGATTATTTTTACTCTCTTGAAAAAAATGTAAATTCGCCCTGTCACAATATAAAGAGAATCCATTTCACAATTTACACAGCTGATTGAAAAAACTATCCTATTTCAAGCCCCACCACATTTTCCTCAGATATTGAAATGCTATTCTGGCAGAAACATTGGCATGTGCTTAGAAAGCCCTACGGGGCACAAAACTAAACAACATTTCCCAGCCCCTTGCAGTTAAGTGAAGCCAGGAAAGAGAGTTGGCTTGAGGTAGGTAGCCTGGCTTCCAAAGTCTCCTGCATGATTCTTAAAATTCTCTCTTCACTCACCTCTTGGGAAGATGTTAAGAACACAGAGAAGGTCTATAGGGGTGACAGAGCCACCAGAATGACAGAACCTGGGCTCCAAGACAACTACTCTTCCGTTGTTATTGGTCAACTGCACCGTAGTCAAATGTGAGTGAGAAATGAACAGGTATTGTGGGAAGTCGCTGTTCATTACAGCAGCTGATATTACTTGCCCTGACTAAAATCATTGTATTATTTTCTTTGTGGGACAGATGTACATCCACAGATGGATATTGAGGGGCGTGTATTACAATGAGTCATAAGGGTGGTGGTAGGAACATATTGACTTTGTGTTCTTCCCTTCTAAGCTATACATTTTCATGGATAGATCATTCTCGACACCATTTCTCCGTCTTTGAAAATCAAGAGCTTTTCTCAGTGAGTTGACAGAGTGGGTCTTCCTACTGTAGCTCAGACACTGATTCTAAAGGGGTGATTGCCTGGAATTACCATACTCCCATCCATGTAACCTGAAATCATAATACTGGTAAAAGCCCCCGCTGCCAATCTATGCTCCCATCCCAGAGAGCTTTGTACTGATGCCAGTCTGGTCTAAGCATAGGTTGGCCACACACTTTGCATGTCAGGTAGTGGAATGCTGGCGTCCACTTGAGGGTTCAGTTATGGCCAAGCCCAGTCTTGTTTGTATATTAACACATAAGCCAGTGCTATTAAGGTACCAGCCTTTCTTGTGTCAACATCTAAGACTTCTGTTTTTAAAACAAAGAAAAACAAACAAACAAAACCACACAAGTCATCAAATAGCAAAGTTCTCAATTTGCAATTGTGCAGTTTGCGGAGGAAGCAAGTACTCAAAGATGCACTCTTTCCCATTGTGCTTTTTAGAATAGTGGTGACAGTAATAACTATCTTATAATAATGTCATTTAGTATGTATGAGGCCTTGTGCCTGGCATGTCATATTATATATAGTTTTATTTAAACCTCTGAGGTAAAGTATTAGTGCTATATTGCCATGTGTTGATGAGAAAAGTGATTCCCAGAGAAATAAACTGCCACTCAGATAATAAGTGGGGGAGAAACAAGATGGCGGCATAGGGTAGACACCGTAAATGCAGCTGTGAACAACTATTTCAGAAAAACCTCGAAAAGAATACACGGACACCACTCGCACCCACAGGAAGGCTGGCTGAGTGAAAATCCTACAACTAGAGAAGAGTCTGAGACTCAGAGGAGCGGCGGAAGCAAAGTACAGAGGTACGGAGGCGCGCGCACGGGCTCGGGGAAGGGCTGGTACCGGAGGTCGCAGTTCTTTTCCAAAACGGAGAGAGCCACAAGTCCCCAGCGGCTCTGAACTCCAGTTCCAAGCGAGTTTCTAAGGACCCAGACACCCAGAGACTGGCACCAAGAGGAAATCCAAAACGGGTTTCTCTCAGCGTTGCTTGCAGCAATTACCGTGGGACACAGAGACCTGGTGTCTCTCAGCGCAGGGCTGAGAAGAGCCATAGCTATTTGCTCCGCCCCGCCCGGCGAACTCCCCGAGGCCCCGCCCCTCCCAAGCTGCCTCAGAGCTAGGGCAGAGGCTTAATCAACGCCTCCTTAAAGATACAGGAGCCAGCCCCAACCCAGTGGCCAGAGTGGGACTAACCTAAACAAAACAGATCCACAAGGAACACACTCGGGGCAGATGCAGTGAGCATAAAAGCTCCACTGAAACAACTCTTGCCCCAT
>PVJC01004183.1:0-65073 GCA_004026665.1 Murina feae | reverse complement strand
GAGAATGTAATTAATGCCACTGAATTGTGCATTTAATATTGTTTAAATGGTAAACTGCATGTACATTTACAATAAAGAATTTAGAAATATGCAATGTCAAATGAAAACAACTTATAGAAGGATAGGTACATATACTATTTAAAGACGTAAATTGTTTGTGATACATGCATATGTATTCAAAGTATGATAACTTGAATAGACAGGATGCGCACCAACCCCAAGATAATGTTTTCTTCAGAAAGGGAACAAAATTTGGGGCCTCAATGGTATCTGCGATCTTTCTCAAAAAAATAAATGTTCTGCAGGGAACATAATGTTGACCCTTCATTCTTAGTGGTAATATATGAGCATTTGAAATATTTACATCTTAAAAAATATCCAGAAGCACAGTTTTAAGGGATGCTCTGATTATCTAGTTGACAATATTCAAAATTTGTAAAATAGGATGGTGATGGGGTGGAGATGAGACAGGGATGGTCAGATGATGTCAAAGTCCTGGTATGGTACATCTCTGAAACTTCTGTTCACTCCTTTCTTATTCCAATGAATTTAATTACTAGACATTTTCATGCATTATGGTGGACCAAATGCAACAAGACTAGTCCCTGTATTTCAATAAATGAAGGTGAGCTGGACTTCTGCGAAAGACTTTCCATGCAAGGTGCCCGAGTGAGGGAAAGCACATGATGCCTTCTGGCTGGCTGAATTGTACATGGATTCTAGCTAACTGTAAATAACCATGAACAAAGAATATCTCAGTAGCCAATATTTTTCTCTGCTGGTATCAAATGAAATTCATTTGGTATCAGCTGGAGTTTTTATAGTGCTAATGGAAGTTATTTTCAGTTATCACGTCAGCCCGTAAGTATACAAAGGCAGCAATTTCACTGGTAATCTGGAGATCAGTTTGTATGTAGGGGGTATGCTTTAGACAGTTTCTGTAGTGTGAGCTTTTATCGGAAGAAATGTGGGGGGATCATAAATAAAAAGGGAATGATGAAACAGAACATCCAACAAGGGCTAAGGTTGGGCTTGGCAACATTTCATAGTGTGAACATCTGAACTCCAAGATGTGTGGCATCCAGGAAGCCCTGGGCACAATGGGGAGCTCATGCACCTGAAAACTCATTGCACAAAATGTTAGTTTTCTCCCCTCCTCATTCCGGTGATAGCTCTTTATAGACTGATAGGTCTTGCTTCTGTGCAGCCGATGTTTGATCTCATTCCATGGGGGAGAGGTACAGAGTTGGAAACCATCCATTTGTTTTTTTAATAAGCTCATGTAATTTTGCCATACTCTCATCAGGTACAAGAACAACAATGGAGCCCTGAAAATAAAAATATACGTCCTGCAGGATTTTAATTATTTATATTCTTTCAGCACACAGAACCCCTACTCATTGAGATGATAGCGTATGTGGAGATTGGAGGATCAAATGCAGTGCCGAGATTATTAGCCCAGATAAAGGCAATGAAATCCTCCTTCTCCCCCTGAACACAAATATGCTAAATACCAGAGATATTTATACCAATTATCATAACTGGTAGCATTTCAGAAAACTTGGTTTGTAGTAAAGCTCTAGAGCCTAAGGGATTTCCCCTCCAGAGGTCAGAAGCAAGGTCATCTAACTACCTACCATTACCATGTTATGTGTCCAACTCTTGGTAGAAGAGAACACTGCTTTTAGATGGAATAGACAAGAATTGTACATCTATAATGGGAAAAATGGCAAATTTGACATTATGTATATTTTACATAATAATATAAATAATAAAAAAACACACAGATACAAAATGCGGAGGCAAGTATACAAGTGCTAATTAATGTTGACTAGGCATGAACACTATGCCAAGTATTGTAGGGGAATGGTAAAGATTCCTTGAGACAGGAATGCTGCCTTAATTCCATTTTACACTTACTTTCCCTTGTAATCATTTTCTATCTCTGAGTAGAGATAACAACGGGTAGACAAATGTGTATTGAATGAAGTAAAAGATATGCTCCCTGTTCTCAAAGAGAAGGACAGAATCTCATGTTTGCATTCTCAGCCCTGAGCCAAGTGCATGGTATGCAGTGGCACCATTGGAACCCCGCCCAGATACCTTTACCAAGCTGGTGCACCTGCCCCCCACTGCTAGGAGCCTTGGTGCTTACAGATCACAGCTGCCCTTGGCCAATGCTTAGCTCTACTCTTCTGTTCTATCCTACTATTCTCCTTCTCCAGTAATGGAGCACATAGTAGGGCTTCTTGGTGGAGGGTTGAGGTGGTTTGTAGCAGTAGTCTCAACTGAAATGTGCTTTTCAAAGGGTATATGAGTATGGGAAGTTTTCAGGGAATCAGTGTTCAGATCCTTAGGTTCTATAGGTTCTTTTTCTTACAACTCATTCCTAAAGAGCTTGCCTGAGTTCACAATAGTCTTCTTCCAATTAATAAACCAAAAGCAGAGGTCTAATCCACCCTATATCTTACTCATGAGTCGGAAGTGTGAAAAACCTCTTGAACTTTTAACAAAAGGAGGCTTCCTTTAAATATTAATGGTGTTTCAAAATAACCCATAGGGATTCCTGTATTTCTCTATCTTAATCACTATTCTTTTGAGGGTGAAAATAAATGTTTTGGACTTGGACTGGGATGTTCTGGTTCAGATACAGAACAATGGAAAGTATGGCAATTATTGTTTAATGACTTAGTCTCTTCCATTTCCTTCCTTCTGTCAGAGAATGTATGATTCTGTGAGAGCAAAGCAAGGTGCACTTTAAGAAATATGGAATGCTAAAAATGACCTTTTCATGTATTTAACTGTAAGCAATTCTTTTCAACTATTCTTAGAACTAACTCATCCTTAGTCTGTTTTATTAGCTGGAAAGAAGAGACCTTTGAACAGCCTGACAGTCAGCATTGCAGAATCTTTTAAATGTAAGTGGAATGCTTGTAGAACTACTGAAATTCTTAGGATATATTACATAGGACCCTTGGGTAAAATATTCCAGATGTGCTGTTCAACTAGATAATTAAAATTATTTTATATTATACTAGGAGCCCGGTGCACAATATATTGTGCACTCGGGGGGGTCCCTCAGCCCGGCCTGTACCCTCTCACAGTCTGGGACCCCTCGGGGGATGTCCACCTGCTGGCATGCCTGGCCAGCCTGGGTGAGGGGCTGATGGCAGTTTGCAGGGTGGCCAAGCCTGCCCTGCTCACCCCACTCACCCTGAGGCCTGCCACCCGCCCAGTGCACCCTGCCCACCCTGCCACCTGCACTACACCCGCCCCCATGGTTGTGCTGCCAGCTTCCATGTTGGCTGAGTTAATTTGCATACAGCCACTCTGATTGGCTGGTAGGCATGGCTTGGATGATGGGCGTGGCTTAGGCATCCCAGAGAAATGGTCAATTTCAATATTACTCTTTTATTAGAGTAGATTATAAAGTATTTATTCTAGGTATAGTTTTTCTTAATCTTACTTCACATTATAAAATGTTTAATATTTTCAACTTCTGATAATATAAGATTATATATGGTAGCTTCTGAATGCATTTATTTTTAGCAGTATTTATTCATTTTCAAGAGAAGTTTTTAAATGATTATGAAATATGTATTTAAATTTAAACTATATGCATACTTTTGTTTGGTTGATTATACAATATGGGAAAATTTTTAACACTTAGAACATTATCATCATAGGAAATGAAACAAATTTTAAAACCTAATTTCTATAGACATATTTTTGTTGAGTAAAGAGTGATGGTGTGATTAATAAGACTTCCAAGCATTAAACTCTCTTACATTAGGGTCAAATCTAAAGCAAGAGTAATGGAAACATAAATAAAGTGTAGGAAATGTAAACATTTCTGAAGATTTAGAAAGTTTGTTCATCTACTGTTAAACTGGTAGGGGCCAAGAGCTGTGAAAGGTCTGAGATTTTATCCCTGGCCAGTGTGGCTCAGTTGGTTGGTGCATTGTTCCGTACGCCAAAAGTTTGTGGGTTCAATTCCTAGTCAATAGGCATATCCTTAGGTAAGGATTACAAAAAAAAAAAAGTTTGACATTTTTTCTCCTTGTAAGCTTGCATGTTAACCTATCACAATTTCATGGATGCTGATAGAAGACATGAAGTTCCCATGTCAGAGACAAAAGATTTCATTATTTAGCCTATGGGCCCCCACACCTGCAAAGGTTATGCTGTGATGGCTTTGTAGTATGAACACGTGCCTGTATTGAACTACATCTCCCAGGATTCTCTTTCCCGTGTGTTTCTGGTCAGGGCAGGAGACTTGCAGACCCGAGGGACATAGTAGCCATGTTGTGGCTCACACACTTTTTCAGATCTGGTTTATCTCGTTGGCGTGAGGCAGCAGCTGAGCCTGAATCTGTTAGCTTCTCTGACATCTGAGCCAGGTTTGTGTGATCACCTATGTGACGAAGGGCCCAGTTTCGGCAGAATATCTTTTCACCAGGATCAGAAGCAAAGAGAACAGGCAACGGTCTCCCAATAGGTGTTTTTCAAACCGTTGTGCAACTTAGGTTCCATTGCAAACACTTAAAAGGATGTTGTAGCTTTTAGTTTTAAATTTCAGCATCTACAATCTACTAGAAGTTATATTCTTTAGAGAGTTTCAGAAGAAAAGATTAAATGTCAAAAGTGTGCAAGGAGGTATATAATTTAAAAAATAATTTTAGAGGTGTGTAAGTAATCAAGTTTGAGACTCTTGGTTTATAGGGTGGTCTTGGTTCATAAGACAGTCAAATATAAGCAGGTGAACCTCTAGTGTAGGGGTGGGGAACATCTAGCCCCAGGGCCATATAAGGGCCACAAAATCAGTTGGTCTAGCCCTGCCAAGACATTAGGGGTGAGTTAAATATTTTACCAAATTTAGCTAATTTTTAAGTTGATAATTTTGTATGGCTCAAGAATGATGTTATAAATATCCAAATGGCACTTGGCAGAAAAAAGTTTCCCTACTCCTGCCAGTGTTTCTGGAGCCTCAAGTGACACCTGGCATCATGGTAGGACTGGAGCATCCAAAGCTCATAGAAACAGTTCTGTGAGATGACCTCTAGATCTTTGCTTTGAGAAGACAATTAAATATAGAGCTTTCTCATTTGAGCAAGGTAAAACACTGTTGATGATGATGGTGACGAAAAAAATTTCTTGCAAAGGACCTGGTCAAAGGTGGTGTTATAGAGCTTCTGGGTTGGTGCACTTGTGGAGATCTGGGGAGCCTGGCACACCTGGAGAGGGCATGGAAGCTCTGCACCCCTTCCTGCATAGCTTGGCCCATGCACCTCCCATCTGGCAGTTTCTTAGTTATATTCTTTTATAATAAACTGGTGATGTAGTAAGTAAAAAAAAGTGGCGTTACAGTAACAGGACCATATAAACTTTTTTTTTTAAATGTATTTTATTGATTTTTTACAGCGAAGAAGGGAAAGGGATAGAGAGTTAGAAACATCGATGAGAGAGAAACATCAATCTGCTGGGGATGTGCCTGCAACCCAGGTACATGCCCTTGACCGGATCCGAACCTGAGACCCTTCAGTCCGCAGGCCGATGCTCTATCCACTGAGCCAAACCGGTTAGCGCAGGACCATATAAACTTTTAAGAAGAGTAGGTGCTGATCACTTTGTTTGCCCAAACCACATTTATGTCTGCAGAGTCTGTTCCAAGCAACTTGACAAGGGTGGACACTTGGTTCACTGGGTCAATGACCATCTCTGCCCTGTGAATTTGTAGCAGAAGATGTGGAGTAAGAACACCTGATGTGAGTTACACTTTTTAAAAAATATATATTTTATTGATTTTTTACAGAGAGGAAGGGAGAGCGATAGAGAGTTAGAAACATTGATGAGAGAGAAACATCGATCAGCTGCCTTCTGCACACTCCCCACTGGGGATGTGCCGGCAACCAAGGCACATGCCCTTGACCGGAATTGAACCCAGGACCCCTGAGTCTGCAGGCCGATGCTCTATCCACTGAGCCAAACCGGTTAGGGCATGAGTTACACTTTCTGTGTAATCCTGGGTAAGTCAATTAAGACTATCTACAGCTCTCAATTAGTGAAATTAACAAAGCTGTTAGGTGAACGAAACAAAAAAAAAAATGTACGTAAAAATGCTTTGTCAAATATAAAGCACTATAGAATTTAATCCATGATTCTTACCACCTTTTCTCAAGGCCTCTGTTTAACTGTATCCTTGTTTAGGGTTGTGCTGGAATATGGACTTCTACATTCAGGCCCTCTGTGTACCCACAGCACTACATTTATTATAAACATATTGGAGCATCAGAGGTGCCGATGACCAGCGGTGTGATAGGCATGTGATCTGTGTGTAGTAATCAAGTCAAAAGTGTGTGGTTCTGTTGGGTTTGTGTCCAGATCATGCCCTTCATCTGCATGTTTCTGCATCAATGTCTGTGAACAGTTATTCATTTGAAAGCTTTCATTTCTTTGTTTTCTTTGCCAATTCAATTTCCCCAAGACTTGGTGTGTGTGACTGAAAAGATGACCAGACACTTAGGTTCATTACTCCGTTGAGTGGCTGTACCTTAGTTTTCTATGTGAAGGAGAGTAAACATAAACTCCACTGCTGTCTCCACTACCAGGTCTTGGCTCCTGTGGTTCAAACCTGGAGATCTTTCAGGCAGGTACCTACCACCACTGATTTTAGTTGTCCACAGGAAAACCCTCACCTGATTCTTTTAAAAACAAACAAACAAAAAGAAAGGTAACTTTTAAGGTTTCCAGAACCCAAGCCTCTCACTTAAATTTATATAAAAGTAAATATTAGTTAATACATCTTGTAGAATGAGATTTTGGGAAGATACACTTTAAGTTTTGTAGACATCTGTATTAGCTTCCCAGGGCTTTCTTAGCAAAGTACCACCACGGGGCGGCTTAAAAAAACAGAAGTTTATGCTCTCACAGTTCTGGAGGCCAGAATCAAGGTGCCGACAGCCTTAGTTCCTACTGGAGGCTCAGAGGAAGAATCTTATCTATGCTTCTTTCCTGGCTTATGGTGGTGGCTGGCAACCCTAGTGTTTCTTGGGTGGTAGACTCCTCACTCCAATACCTGCCTTCATCTTACATGGGCTTCTTCCTGTGTGTCTCTGTGTCCAAATTTTCCACTTCTGATAAAGGCACTTGCCCAGTGGGCTTCGCTCAGAGGTTGAGCATCAACCTATGAACCAGGAGGTTACGGTTTGATTCCCAGTCAAGGCACATGCAGGGATTGCGGGTTTGGTCTTCAGTGTGGGGCGTGCAGGAGGTAGCTGATCAATGATTCTTTCATCATTGCTTCTATCTCTGTCTGCTTCTCCCTTCTTCTCTGAAATCAATAAAAATATATTTTTTTAAAAAAGACCAGTCATATTGGATTAAAGGCTCATCTTACTCCAGTATGACTATATCTTGATGTAGCTAATCACATTTAAGTTATCTTAGTTCCAAATAAGGTCAAGTTCTTCAATTCCAGGAGTTAGAAGTTTTATGTATCATATTTGGGAGACACAATTCAACCCACAAGAATATCTAAGTGTGGAATGTTTGTGAAAAAGAACTCCCACTTGAAATATCCCCAAACAACCACGCCTTGGGTCGGAGGTCCCATATTACTATTTTCAACATAAACTTTTATATTCAGCAGTGCTTTTTGTGGTTCTCTTATTGAAAAAAAAGTTATAAAAGGATTTTTCAGTGAACATTTAATAATGGGCATTTAATTTGGTAAGGGTTTTTGCATTCAGAAGAGAAAGCAAGAATAATTCTTGTAAAGCAAGAGTTCTTTAATGGGAAGATTTGGCTCAATGATTACAGCCTGAGGAGATATGCTTGTACTCCTGTAACAGTAGACCTCCCTTACCTGTGGGGAATGTGTTCCAACATTGCCAGTGGATGCCTGAACACATGGTAGTAACAAACCCTACAGCTACTATAGTTGTTCCTATACACACAACTTACGTTAAAATTTAGTTTATGAATTAGGTACATAAAAGAAATAAGGGTTCCTTGAACACAAGCACTGGGATGGTGCAACAGTTGATTTGATAACCAAGAAGGCTACTAAGTGACTAACATTAGGGAGCATATGTAGTATGGACAACACTTCACACAGGGCTGATTACATCCTGGGTGGGGCAAGATTTCATTATGCTACTGAGAACAGTGCACAATGTAAAACTTATCAGTTGTCTATTTCTGAAATTTTCTATTAACATTGTTGGATTGCAGCTGACTGTGGGTAATTAGAACTTCAGAAAGCAAAACTATGGAAGGGGACACAACTATAATTCCTTTAGGGTAGTGAGAAATCTCCTATAAGACCTTAATTAGACCTCCTACCATTCATCTTATTTCCCTCCTGGCATAGATTATTTCTTAAAAGCGGTTTGCATGTGTGCTTTTGCAAGCATTCGGATTTTTGGATTTCTCACTTAAAGCTGTGATTATTGATCTCAAAGATATTTTATTTTCAAGACACGTAGTTTTTGAATTTTCATATCTGGAGATGGAATTTCTGGTAAGAAACAATTTAAAGAACTGTTGTTCATAGGTTTTGTTTGTTTGTTTGTTTTGAGCATGAAATAGATGAACACAGCATAATAATTTGGCTATACTTATAAAGACATCAGATGTGATGCCGTTTTAATTATACCAGGCCAACTGAAAATGAAAAACATGAATATGTGATTTTAATTAAGACACACGCCTAATTACAAGGGTACTTCTCACAGGGAAGTTTTCACTCCACTCCCCCGCTCTTCCTTTAAATGCAATTCTTGTTCATTAAGCCCCCTCATGTCCTCGGAAATGTTCTGCTCTAGTTTTTCTTTATTGCTCACAGACACAAGGAGTTAAAAACACAAAAGCCAGTGTGCGAGCCTGGCTGAAAGCTCCACCGTGTTTTAAGGAGAATGGCAAAATGGTCCACACTGTTTCATTTGTGTTGTCACCAAGCAAAATCTCAACAAAAGCAAACTTCTGACCCATCTTCTTACTGAAGATGTTTGCATAAATACATGAATAATAGGAACTGTATTTCACTATAAGCTTATTAGAGCTTTATACTTGCTTTAAAGATTGGAGGCTGGCTTGGATATAAATATCTCTTTGTTTGCATGAATCCCCATGTCTACACCCTCAAATAAATACATGAACTTTGCAGATAGGTCATGAAGAACACGAAGAGTACATAAGTATAGTATAGTGTATACCTATACTATTTCACTCAAGGTCATCTTTATTCCCTTTGAATTGAGCATGATTAAATATCTGTGCACTTTGTGATTAAGTAACATAAAAGATATGAGTTTCTCATTGTCAGATATAACTATCAAATACACAATTAAACTTTAACATATATTTTTAAACTTACATGCCAATGGCATGGCGCCTCCTTCAATGTTCTCCTTGGAGATGTAGGTCAATAGTGAAGACATTTCTGAATCAGGAAGACCCAGCAGCTGGTGCTTTGGACCATGAATCCAGGTGTTGCTGTAGGCAGTTCAGAGTAAATTCTTTCTATGCTTTCTTTTATATATATGCTTCCTTATATATATGCTGCTAGGCTGATCCAGAGCTAGTCTTCTATCTGCAATGTTAACATGATGCTAAGGGTAGTCGTCACCTGGGTTATTTATATCCCTTTTATTTGCTTCTCATGCATTACAAAAATTATGCATATCATTAGATATTAGTGTTGGGGTAAACTTATTTATTGCCACACACAATTCTTTTCCTATATGATCAATTCACAGGTTTTGTTGTTCAAGCAAAAACTATGTCCTGGTAAAAATAAATAAATGAAGGGGGAACACTTTCATCAATCTGGCTAAAACCCAATTTGGGTGATTCATGGAATTGCCTAGCATCAAAGCACTTTTATTTTACAATACTGTGTGCAATTTGACTCCGAGAAGAAAAATTTCATTTGTCTGCTTGAAGATTTTTTACTGCTACTGCAAATGTCTAAGTGTATTTCTCAGAAACATGTTGGAATTAAAAACAACAACAGCCTCTTCTGAATTAGTGCCTTAAAAAATCATTCAGAGTCTCTTTTGAGGGAGATATTTTGTTATTCAATACCATTTAAAAAAATAACACAACGATCATTATGAAAAGTATTTACCAAAAGCCCTTAGAAAAGCATTTTCCTGGATGGAAAATGTCTGTTTTGTGGGAGAGAAGTATTTTATTAAGGAGTACCTTAACAAAAGCGTTTACACAACCTTCCATGTTGCTTTCCTAGGAGTTTCGGGAAACATTTTGATGAGCAATCATCAGGAACTGAGGCTGGTGAAAAGTGGTTCCTAGTTTAAGTACCACCACACTTGAGTTCCCAACATTACCATTCTACTTAATTACCAGCCACTATGATGATTATTCTTGGTCAGTTTGCCATACAGAAGTTTCCGTCCATCCCATTGTGTGTGTGTGTGTGTGTGTGTGTGTGTGTGTGTGTGTGTGTCCAGTTCAGAGAAGAGTAAAAGGGAAAATTGCTGCAGTGCCCATAGTGGGGACAGGCCTCTGGGTCATGTGACAACCATAGTTTGCCACTGATAAAGGGTTTTGAGTCAGAGCTGTTCCCAAAGCACCTGCTCTGAGAAATGCAAGTTTTCATCCCACAAGCAAATACTTGCTTGTTTAAGGGGAATGGATGGGAAATGATTGCTCTGTTTAATCCACTTTGTTCATTAAAAGAAAATTACTAAAATACTAATCTTGCCTCTCTGTTTTTCAATCACTAATTTTCAAACAACTAAAATAATACATTTTATATTAAAATGAAGTGAACATAATTGGGATCTGATCTCACACATCACCTCTGGTGAAAGCCTTCCTGACCATCCCATCGATAGTCACATCCCATTCTCATTTGAACCATTCTCTACTCCCAGTCTGGATTTTATTCTTCCCACCCCTATAGCACTCAACACCACCTGGAATGATTATTTGATTGTATCTTATTGTCTTTTTCCTGCTAGAATATGCACTATGCTTGTCTTCTACAGTGTGGCATCCACAGTGCTGGACTATTTCCTGGCACATAGTTGAAGCTTAATGTATTGGTTGACTGAACAGGTAAACTTCAAAGTATCTTAAGGTCAGTAACGGTAAGGTTTTCCAAATTGTGTGCCATGGAAGATTATTTCTATGAAATGTAAATAAATATTAAATGATAAAAGAGATCTGAGGTCAAAAATACGTGAGAAATGATGGAGTAAGTAAAGCTGAGCAGATGTAAATGTAAAATTTCTCAGAATATTTACAATGCTAATAATTTTATTACAGACCCCTCTTTTTTTTTGAGGAGAATCTTGGCTGACCTTCAGAGCAACAGACTTTGGGAACTGTTGATGAATATCTGTTTGTACATATTTTCTTTTTGATGGTAAATTTATAAAAACAAGGTATGAACTCCCCATTCTCCAGAGCATTATCTCAATTCATTGAGGTTCTGCTTCCCAGCATATGTCATATGTCAACAGTTTGGCTCAAATAAATGGAAGAACATGCCATGTTCATGGATTGGTAGAATCAACATCATTAAAATGTCCATGCTACCCAAAGCAATCTATAAATTCAATGCACTTCCCATTAAAATACCAATGGCGTATTTCACAGACCTAGAACAAACTGTCCAAAAATTCATCTGGAATATAAAAGACCCTGAATAGCTGCAGCGATCCTGAGAAAGAACAAAGTAGGTAGGATCTCCATACCAGATATCAAGCTATATTACAAAGCCACAGTGCTCAAAACTGCCTGGTACTGGCACAAGAACAGACTTATAGATCAATGGAATAGAATAGAGAACCCAGAAATCGACCCAAACCAATATGCTCAATTAATATTTGACAAAGGAGGCAAGAACATACAATAGAGTCAAGACAGTCTCTTCAATAAATGGTGTTGGGACAATTGGACAGACATATGGAAAAAAATGAAACTAGACCAACAACTTACACCATACACAAAAATGAACTCAAAATGGATAAAGAACTTAAATGTAAGACGGGAAACCATAAAAATACTAGAAGAATTTAAAGGCAACAAAATCTCAGACATATGCTGAAGCAATTTTTTCACCAATACAGCTCCTAGGGCATTGGAAACTAAAGAGAATATAAACAAATAGGACTACATCAAAATAAAAAGCTTCTTCATAGAAAAAGAAATCACCAACAAAACAACTAGAAAGCCCACTGCATGGGAGAACTTATTTGCCAATGTTGTCTCCGATAAGTGTTTACTCTCCAACATTTATAGGGAACTCATACAACTTAACAAAAGGAAGATAAACAATCCAATCAAAAAATGGACAAAGGACCTAAATAGACACTTTTCAAAAGAGGACATTCAGGAAGCCAAGAAACATATGAAAACATGCTCAAAGTCACTACTCATCCAAGAGATGCAAATCAAAACAACAATGAGGTATCATCTCACACCTGTCGGAATGGCTATCATCAACAAATCAACAAACGACAAGTGCTGGAGAGGATGCGGAGAAAAAGGAACCCTCCTGCACTGCTGGTGGGAATGCAGACTGGTGCAGCCACTATGGAGGACAGTATGGAGTTTCCTCAAAAAATTAAACATGGAACTCCCATTTGACCCTGCGATCCCACTTCTGGGAATATATCCCAAGAAACCAGAAACACCAACCAGAAAGGATATATGCGTCCCTATGTTCATAGCAGCACAATTTACCATAGCTAAGATTTGGAATCAGCCTAAGTGCCCATCAGCAGATGAATGGATTAGAAAACTGTGGTACATCTACACAATGGAATACTATGCTGCTGTAAAAAAGAAGGAATTCTTACCATTTGCAGCAGCATGGATGGAACTGGAGAGGATTATGCTAAGTGAAATAAGCCAGTCAATGAAAGAAAAATACCAAATGATATCACTTATTTATGGATAATAAAGACCATTATAAATTGATGAACATAAACAGATACAGAGGCAGAACAGCATTGAACAGACTGTCAAACTATAGCTGGAAGGCTCGGGAGGGCTGGGGGGAGTTAAGAGATCAACTGAAGGACTTGTATGCATGCATAAAAGCATAATCAATGGACACAAGACACTGAGGGGTGGGGGAGGAGGGGGGAAGGTCAAGGGGAAAAATGGAGACTTATTTAACACTCTTTGTAATACTTTAAGCAATAAAACAAAATTAAAAAAAAAGGAAAATAGGTAAGTGGGTTACATGAAATTCATTGGTGATAGATTAAGGAGGTGGGATAAAGCAAAGTGCAGAAATCTCTGAGACAGGGTAAAAGGTGAAATGATAGACATATGCTTCTTTTACACAGATGCCTACAGGATTTTTTAACATAATTAACAGTTGAAGTTAACTTGGTAACAATAACAATGAGGGAATGTCCTGGTGCCATTTGTTATGCCCTGAGAGGTCCAGAAAGAAAGGGAAGTTACAGGTTACCCAGAGATTTCACAAATACGTTATCTTAGAGGCAAAAAGACAAATGGGCTCAGTAAAGATCTAAGGTGATCTTTGTCAGGGAAAATATTGGCCTAGGATGTGACTACCCACTATAACCTGTTTGTAGTTAAATAATTAATTTTCAGACTGTCTTTTGTGGTTACTTTAGGTCTCTGAGTTTGCAAGACTGCCATGCAGGCCTCTGCTGAGCTTTTCAGGTTAGCATATGGCTCCTTTTGTCCATAAGACTCAATGTTACTTTCCTTTTCTGGTAAGATTTTTGTCCTATTATAGTATTACTAGAGGCCCAATGCATGAAAATTGTGCAAGAGTAGGCCTGCACAGCCCTGGCTTCATCTGGAACGTCGTTTGGACAGTTGTTCCGCTGTTCACCATTCAGTAGATTTGCATATTATACTTTTACTAGTGGCCCAGTGCACGAAATTTGTGCACATTAAAAGGAGATTAATTAGAGGAAATATTTTAATATTGCTATTTGCCCTTTCTCTATAATAGAAGTTTCAGAGATTAAAGAAAATTAGTAAAACGTCTATGAAAATCTTCCTCCTGTCAGAATCTGGGGTTCACCATGGAACCCAGAGTCAAGTCTTCAACCACCCACGTGCACCTCAAAATCACTCAAGACCCAAACCTGGATGGCCCCCCTTTATTGGGCTAGATCCAGACCCGGCCAGTCCCACCCTGTCAAGCCCTGCCAGGTGGGGGGGCGCAGCCTGAGGTCCCCCATCACGTCCTGCTGGGTGGAGGGAATGGCCTGTGATCCCCCAGCCTGGCGCCGGGGTAGGGGGTACAGCCTGAGGTCCCCTGGCCTGGTGCTAGGGTGGGGAGCATGGCCTGAGGTCCCCTGGCCCAGCACCAGGGTGGAGGGCACACCTTGAGGGCCCCCATCAAGTCCCGCTGGGTGGAGGGCACAGCCTCAGGTCCCCTGGCCTGGGGCCAGGGTGGGGGGCATGGCCTGAGTTCCCCCAGCCTGGCACCAGGGAAGAGGGTGCAACCTGAGTTCCTCTGGCCTGGTGCCAGAGCAGGGGGAGCAGCCTGAGGTCTCCTGTCAAGCCCTGCGGGTAGAAGGCATGACCTGAGGTCCCCTGTCAAGCCCCATGCAGGAGGTGGGTGGGCGCGCAGCCTCAGGTCCCTGCTGATTGCTCCTTAAGGCTCATTATGGGAACTTAGCATCAGCTGTGGGTGCAAATTGACCAGAGTGACAGTCAATTTGCATATTCCCTCTTTATTATATAGGATTATTATAGATGTACAAACTATATTATATGTTGTTGTCTCTCACTTAATGCTAATCATACATTTCCTCCTATTCTTCTCTTGACTTTAGAATTCATACCTAGCAGAGTATCAAATAATTTAAAAAGTATGATACCATTTGCTTTAATAATATTTGTTCATTCACTTTTCTTACACATTGAAAATATGTAGAGAGCTCACACAGTGGTTTTCATCCCAGGATATGCATAAGCATCACCTATAGAGCTTGAAAAATGACAGCTATCTCCCTCCAACCCCCCACCCCAACCCACCCCCCCACTAGATGAGCATCTCTTGGGAGGATAGGGTAGTTGAGCACCTCTGTTTTTAACAAGTTCCCTAGGGGATTCAAATGCATTGCAAGTGGGGAGAAACAACTGCTGCTGTGGGCCAGCCATTGTGCTTTGTGTCCAGCCTCATAGGAGTGAAAAAAAAAATTAGACTTGGGAATCATCCTCTCATAGAGCCAGGACTTGAGGGGAATCTCACAACTTCTCTTCGAGTCCAGTCAGCTTGTCACCAATTGCATTGTATTCGGAGACCCTGCAATTATTGCATAACAATGGTTTACTTAATTAGAAAATGCCAGACATAAGTTTTGATTCTTGGCCTTAAAAGCTCGGATACCAGACTGTTCTGGCTCTACATCGCATGCCTGGCAGAGTGAATGCACAATGGCTGGCACACAGACAATAATCAGTAAATATTTGTGTTGAATGAACAATTGAGTGAAAGAGTAATGCTTGGCATAAAGGACTTGTTTGCCAACACCAGAGTTTCAATTGTCTGGACTAGAGGAAAAGTGCCTGAGGCAAAATTCTTGATTCCCAGAAAATGGTCACTTTCAAGCAAGGCTGTTACATCTTCCAAGTCTATCAAATTTCAAGCATATTATAGTCCTTACTGCCAATCATTACTGCCAAAAATTGTCCTATGAGAAGAGTAAACTTAGTCATCTTTCTGTTGAAACACTTACTAGTTTTTTTGGTTTGTTTTTTTGTGGTTGTCATTTTCCCCACTTAAAAAATGTATTATTATTATGTTTTAGGAAGGCTAAGAAAAGTTTCATTCTGTTATTTACATATGACTTTGGAAGCTTCAGAAACGTTTTGTGTCCCATACTTCCTCATCTTTAAAATACCAACATCTACCACACTCTATTTTAGGACAATAGATGACATAAAACACATTTGATGTCTTTATGTTGAAAGTGCTAAATAAGTGTAAATTATATCTAAGTACACTGCTATATTCATATTTTACAGCTGAGGTAAATGAGACCTAGAGAGTTTCATCAACATGCTCAAGACCCACCATTACCTAGAACTGGACACACACTTGGAATGTTGTGGCAGAGGTAACAGCCCTGGGGAGGAAGTGTACCTTGATTATAGAAAACATCTCTAATCATAGAAAGGTGGCATAGGCAGGGCTATATATTAAACCTATAGAGATCTGTAGCGAGATTGCTGAGGATAGAACTTAGAGTGTTGATAAAAATAATAGTCAGAAAGAGAGTGACTAGGTAGGAGGTACATTAAGATCTTGGCCGCTTGGAAGGCAGGTGGAGGACTGGTGTATTGGTCATCCATTATTTCAGAACTACGCTGCACAGCAAAAAACTCCAAAACTCAATGGCTTAAAAAAAGTAAGAATTTATTTCTTGTATGTTTCAGGTGATTGACTACCTGTCAGCTGATGTGGAATGGATCCAGCTTGGATGACTGGGGCAGCTCTGATCTGCTCCATACATCTCTTACTTCCCATCAGGCTGACCTAGGCATATTCTCATAATGATGGCAGAGGGCAGGAGTGAGCAATCACCAATGCTCTATTTGCAACATACCTGTAATCCACTGGCCAAAGGAAGTCACAAGGCCAAACACACTTTGGGAATGGGGAGTATGCCTTTGGTAGAGCTAGATTCTACTTTCTATGATTGATCCCCAGTCCACCATTCTCCACAACTGCTATCGCTGTCCTCTGAGATGTCCTTATTTTTCCAACATGGCCACTTCTAAAGAGGGGGAAGGAGATGCAGCATTTGAACAACTTTTTCAGCCTGCTTCTTGTTCATAGAAGGTTGGGGATGCAGAGCCATTTTTCAGTTTTGAACAGTCATGGTTTCTTTTAGGTCAGGATAGTCTGTGTCAAAAACCAAACCCGAAATTCTTTGGACACATGCTTTTCTCTCTATATTTAATCCCTGGTTTGTACATTTTATGTTGCTGTGGGACAATGTCCTTAAGAATCTTGAATGCCGTTTTTTTTGGAATCTAGTGGGTCTACAAGTCACCTCCTTAATGACCCAAGAAGTCTTAACAAAAGGTTTCACAAATATACCCTTAATTTTGTCTTTACCCATGGCCATATCTTAATTTGAGAATATTTTACTGACTTAAATGGTAGGAAATGAAAATTAACAGAGTATGGCACCATTATGTTCTAAGTTCAACTTGCAAGTTGTCCAGTTATTTTCTGAGTTCAGCTTTTCCTTCTAATTCTTTATTATATACAGCTAGCTAGAGTAAGATGACACTTCCAATATTTTGCCTTGAAATTTCTTTGCTGTAGTCCAGAATTTCATCAGTGACATTTTTATCTTCCATTGCACAATTTGCCACTACAGTAATGTGAATAACCAATTTTCCATTCTCTTATAACAGTTTTCTCATCATGTTTTACAGGTTGCTACAAGTTTCATTTACATTTCTGTAGGCTCTACTTACCACCTGGGTACAAGGCCAATGTCACATACTTTAGATTTTTGTTAGCAATACCTCACTCTGCATACTGATTTCTGAGTCAGTTATTTATGCCACAGTAATGCTACATAATCACCATCCCCAAACTCTATTGCTTCCCTCTTAAATATATTTATTTACTTATGCATTTAGCTTCTTGGATGGGCGTGTATATTTGAAGGTTGGTTGGCTGTCAGCTGTTCCAGAGCAGCTGTGGCTGAGGTCACTGGAGCAACTTGACTCTGCCCCATGTGTCTCTTGTCTTACAGCAGGCTAGCCTAGTTAAGCTCTCATGGTCATGGTAGTGCCTGAAAGCAAGCAACATGTACGTGCTTTTCAAGACTGTGTTACACTGATGAACATCCCATTGGCCGATGTAAGTTGCATGGTTAAGTGCAGGGATGAGAAATTATACCTTGCCCACAAAAAGGTGAGAATATAAAGACAGATAAAGAATTAGGGCCATTAATGTTATTGATACAGAGATGGGAAGTGAAAAAAGACGTTACCTCTAATGCTGACCCATGAAGGGACAGTTGGGTGGTCCAAGATCCAGTGTTCAACTGAGAAGGAAATACAACTTTCCAAATCTGAAGAGATAATAGTTTTTGATATCAGAAAAGAAGGTGGGGGTCCACTGCAGCAGGAGGGCATCGGGATTATAACAGAGAAAGGACAGACAGCAAAATGAAAGTAAGGAGAGTATATTGTGATCTTAGGTAATTTGTCTTTTCATGGGAAAGGATTCCTCCAGTAGCTAAGGAATAATGGGAGCAGAATCCAGTCCTCTAGAGAAAGCATTTTTGAGAACTAGCAGGGACTGAAGGGCCTAGTCATGCTAACTGATGTTCAATGTTAGATTCTGCCTTAGAGTGCGAAAAAACTAGAGTACTAGCCAGGGAATTAAGTAGACTCTGGAAATGGGGAAGCAAAAGGGAAGGGCCTGTCACAGCTGGGAAGCTCATTGCTGGCACACACACACCAGGTTTACCAATGACAATTGACTTTCAATTTATTGTTTAATTATATCAAGATTTTTTTCATTAACTGTCATGAGTTGGGTTCTATAGCCCTTTATGTTTGTGAATCATTTGCATATACATCTTTGCATCTGATACACTCTGTAAGGTAGGCAGAGCAAGCATGATTATCTCAAATTTTCATGTAAGGAAACAGGCTCAGAAATCTTGCTTGACTTCTCAAGGTTACTGAGGTAGTAGATGATGAAGTGGGATTCAAAGTCCATTTTTATTCCAGGCACTCTCTGCATTTATGCAGAGTGCCTTGTGAGGCATGCTGTTATTCTGGCAGGGTACTGTGGAAGACTTTCTAAAGGAAGGATACAGAGGGTTTTTTCCTCATGTGGATTGTAGAAATGGCACAGAGGAAAGGTCAGACACTGACAAGAGCCATCCATTTTTCAGACATCTTTGAGAAGTTCATCTAGTCAAAGCAGAGAATCTGGCACATTCTTGTTTTGCCTTGATTACAAAGTAGAGGAATCAAGGAGGGGGTTGTTCTTCTGGTATAACTCTTCTTATCAAAGAATGACTTAAGGATGTGGAAATCATAGGACTCCATATAAAAGTGCTAAGTCTGAAATGGAGAAGGTTGTGAGATCTCATCCTACTTCACAAGTTAATAGGTTAGCCTGCCATAACTATATATATATATATATGTATAATATTGAAATTGACTGTTTCTATGGGATGCCTAAGCCACGCTCACCAGCCAATCAGAGCGGCTGTATGCAAATTAACTCAGCCAAGATGGAGGCCGGCAGCAGAACTAGGGAGGCAGGTGCAGTGCAGGCGGCAGGGTGAGCGGGACGTTTGGGGCAGGTGACCGGCCAGGGTGTGTGGGGTGGGCAGGGCCAATGGATGGGTGGAAGGTGGTGTGTATGAGTGGTCAGGGCTGATGGACAGGTGGCAGGTCGCAGGTTGGGCAGGTACAGGTTGGGCTGAGGGACCCCCGAGTGCACAATATATTATGCACTGGGCTCCTAGTATACATATATATATATATATATATATATATATATATATATATATGTGTATATATATATATACACACACACACACACATACACACACATATATATGTGTATATATACACACACACATATATATGTGTATATATATACATACATATATATATATGTATTTTTTTCTGACAGGAAAAAAACACAAGGTATCTGGATCAGAGATGGTTTATTATGAAATATTGTAGCACCTCTTCCTGAGCCCCAATCTCAGAGCTGCATGGTGTTATCTAGAATATTGCATTAAACCATTACAGGTCAAGGAAAGTTATTCTTCCTTCTGAGTGTGGTCAAGGTGGCCCCACTGTTAGGAGTGGGTGTGGGAGGGAAGATTGGTGTGAAGTGGGGAAAGCAAAGATGAGCCAGGAGCTATGGGTACTAGCTGGAATCCAGGAGGATGGACTGGAATTGGTCTCTCATAGGATTCTAAACATCAACTTTGATGATGGAGGTGTTGACACCCTTTGTGAGTGAGCTGAGTACTTTCCTGGCCTTGGAGTTACAGAGGCTTGAACGAGGGGATTCAGCAGGAGCCAGTGCTGCTGCAGCCAACCAGGTAAGCAGGCAGATCAACAACAATGTCAGAAGCTGCAAAAGAGCTTCCTTCAAGCCCTGCTCTGGCCTTAAGACTGAAGGCAGTATGACTGCTACTTCATGTCCTTCTTCCGTATCACCTGCAAAATATTGTTTGCCTTCCCCCCCCTAGAATGATACACACACACACACACACACACACACACTCACAAACAGAGGGATTCTGGGGAATGAAGTTTCAGCTGAGCTAAATCCACACAGTCCTAATCTCCACATCCTGATCTTTTGATTTGTTCAACAGTCTTGGGAGACACCTCTGATTACTCCCTTCATGAGGGTCTTTCATATGGGCTTTCAGACTGTTCCTAGAACTTTCTGCCTTTTCCCTGCAGTAAGCCACCCTAAGACTTTTCTCTTTCCTTATATTTTGCCGCCCTTGAGTCATGCTTTCTCCTATTCGTATTTCGGAGACTCCCCGTCACTCTGTAACTGATTGGCTGAGTGCTGGGCAATAGCTTGGCAAAGGCCCACTCAGTCTGGGCTTATGGGAATGAGAACCTCATGGTTCCCACATTATGTACTATTTCCTTATGATTTTTAAGCTGTATTTATGCTGAGCCAGATGTGTGCTGTGTTTCTGTAGTTGATTGTTCTTTGTTAGGAAATCTATCTTGCATATATATTTACTGAACCTGGTGCTGACTGTGTCCTCTGATTTCGAGTAGGTCAGTGTTTTTCCAAACAAAGAAGAACAGTGCGCTTTGGCACTGCTGCTTGGTATTTTTCCTAGGGTGCTAGCAGGAAGCAGACATTCATTTGGATTTTGCCAGTCTCTCTTTGTCTAAATTGTCCCATTTGGCTTGGCATGTTGGCTTTAGTCTATTAGAATAGCGATGTAGGAAACCGTTCCTCTTGTTTTATGAGCTTGAACCCAAGTGCATCAACATGTGCCTTGGCAGGACAGAGATTTACATAAATATTTCTGGGCCATCAGATCTCTGTAAGAGCATTTCCACGTTCCAGATGTAGGGTAGAAATGTGCAAATCCCACACGGAGATCACAGTTCACTAACTGTGGATGGCCCTCCAGAGGAAAAAAGTGATTCCATTTAATGGCTGCAAACTGATGACGAGAGACCCAGAAACCACCATTCTTTTGGTGCTGTTTAAAATTTGGGCAAGAAGCCACATTTCTGAGGCAAGGAGAACTGTATTTTTCTTTACATAAGAATAGAAAACATCTTTAGCATGGCAGAATAAATAATATTCATCTCTCAATTAGTATTAACAGCTAAGCAGGGTGCAGCAGGGTAGTGGCACTCTTGTCAAACAGCAGGCAACTTGTTTTATTTTTCCAATGCCGCTTAAAGATTATTTGAAAAAATCTCCTTTAGAGACCCGTGTGCGGGGAGCCACATACCCCCAGTCAGAATTTAAAGTGATCCAAAATACAATATTAATGATTGATGCAGAAGCTCACAGTTTGGCGCTGGGGTTTAATTAGATAAGCATTGCAGCTGTTTTGGGGTGGAGGCAACTTGATGGGATGCAAAGCTGTTTTGTGACTTCCCATCTACGGGGTATCTACTGAAGCGGAAACAGAAGCAAGCTACTAGGAATTGTGATGGCACGTTTTCAGTGCTGAAATGAGTAGAGATGTGATGGTGGGGGAGGGAGAAGTATTTTGTAATTAAAAAGAGGACTTGGGTCTTCTATTTCATAAAAACTCATAAAGACCAGTTAATGCAGCCAAGCCAAGGTCATGTGTAAAGAGCTGACATGTGGGCTCTCTTGGTCCATACCACTTGGCACATACAAAAGCCTCTTGTCTCAAATGCATCCTTCACCTTGCAAACATCACAGTGTGTCAGACTAGGCAATGTCTTACTCACGCAGACAAATACCTATGAAAGCTGAATTGGAATCACTTTCTCTCCCTGAAAACCTGAGAAGAATTTTAAATGGGGTCAATAGCGTTTCATTTCATGAGTTTGGAGTCTTCTGTGTCCCAAGCTGAAACGACTGGAATGCACTGTACAGTGTTTTGCCTAAGCTTCAGTGTGTGTGTGTGTGTGTGTGCGTGTGTGCGTGTGTGTGTGTGTGTGTGTGACCTCTATAATATGAGACCACTAAAGGGAATGATTTATTGAAGCTTGTTGTAAATTACATGTGCAAGACTTGAAGAACGTCTCCCATCAGAATGAGGCTCTGAGCTCTACACATTTACAGGAGTGTTGTTAAAATTGATCTTCAAAACATTTCCATTCAATAAAAAGCAAGCATGCCTATGTGGTTTATGTTCTGAAATAATTATAATAGCCATTTAGGAAATAAATAAATTCTTAATTGTTTATTGTCAATATCTACAAAATGTGAAGCTACATGTAAGTGCTAAGTATTATTATTTTTATTGTATAGGTAAAGCTTCATGCACCTTCTGATTTTTATAAATCAGTTTTCGAGAATTTTGAATAGACTTTACCCAGTGTAGGTTGGAGAGAAATGAACCCTTTTACAGGTGCATTAACTCAGGTTATTAAATTGCCATTCCTTGCACCAAGGAAGAATTTATTTCATCTTGCTAAAGCTGTGGCAAAGTGTACAACTATAAATGAGAGAATCTGAAATTTTTATTTCTGGTGTTTATTTTCTAGCTGTGTAATTTTGGTCAGTTTGCTCAGCCTTGAGCCTCCTTTTCCTCATTTGCAAAATGGGAACAATAGTCCCTTCCCTCCTTATCTCCCAGGGCAATTTTGAGGATCTAATTGGGTGGAACATGTCTACAGATAGACCAGAAGCTATATGTGTCTAATATTCTGCAAATACCCTTGTCATAAATTAATGGTGGCTTCCATGAAGCAGTTCCCTACAGTCTAAGCCATAAAGCTGCAGAGAACAGGTGACTCTCTTAAACTTCCCGCTGAACAAGGGCAATGGCTATGTTTAGGTTTTCAAAGCGTTCCCTAATAGTAATACTCTCACCACCTGCTTTTTTCGGGGCGGTGAGGTAAGATTGTAAGATTATTCACACAGATATAGAGATGAGCAAAATGAGGTTTTGTGCTTGATTGAATGAATTACAAGTCAAGGCTCCGACTCAGGCATTCTGGTCCCAAGATCAGTGTTACCCCCCTTACAATGGATTCTCTGAAAAACAGTCTGAAAATAAAAGAAAATGGAAAGGCGGGCTATCAGGGAAATATGTAGTTAGCTTTGAAATTGGAGAGTGCAGATGTCTACGAAAAAGGTAATTCATTAGAGTGGATCAATAAGCTCAACAGCAGGGTTTCTGTGAGGTACACCGTAGATAACTGCCTTGCATATACATGAGTGTTGGCTAGATTGTGAATTTTCAAAAGCAGAACATACTCCTTTTAGGTTGCATGTAATGATTATTGTTGATTGCTGGAAGTGATCTTCTGTAGTTGTTCCCTTGATAAAATAAATGATAAACATATGGTCCCTTTGTGTCTTTTCTAATAGATGTTGATGGAGAAGCTTACAACAATAAGTTGTAGAATTATTGCAATAATAATATTTGATGCAACACTCCATCAAAATCTCTGAGGATAAAGATGGGTTATACTGCTTTAAACATCACCACACATCCTTGAGCAATCAATAAGAATTGCTGTTGATGGGTTGAATTGATGAACCAAAGCCTGGTAGTATGCTTAGGGAAAAGGAGGTATGAGTGCTTTGAATGAAGGCGATGGGTGGAATGTAGGAAATGCTAATAAAAAACTAATGCATAAGTAATAAATACAGGTCTTGAAATGTACAGACAAAGCTTGTAGAATAATGGTAATCATTATAAAAGATAACAGCAAGCACCTTTACTTACTGTTCATCCTCTAGTCCAGTGAAAAGTTTCCCCCCGAGTTCTGTCTAGCTTAAATTCTCTTTTCTCCTTCTATGTCTACTCTTCTTGGGCTTCATTATCTACCCTAAGGCCACATGTTCCACTTGGGTAGCAATGACCCAACTCAAGCAACCTCTCACATGCCTTAGTCCTGTACACCTCTGAATACTCCCGTAGCATTTTTCACATGCCACCATTATATCAGACAATTGAAATCTGAATGAACTTGCCTGTATAGGGGAGATAAAATGACAAGGGTGAAGAGCCTATAACCAAGGATTAAGCAATTCCCACATTTTAAAGGCTAAAAAGAAGAGGATTTTAGAGATAGAGAAAATGAGTGGCTAAACGGGTAGGAGCATAACCAAGAGAGGCAACGTCACTGTGGAATTGGAAAGGAAGAAAGTGTTTCTTGAAGAAGGATTGGTCAGTAGGACTGAGATGTCAGATGAGGGCTGAAAAATGCAATTGGAACAAACAACATGGAGGCAGGCCACTAGCGAGCTTAGTCAGAGCTGTTTTGATAAAGTGAAATGGGTAGAAATCAGATCTCTGTGGATTGAGAAGTGTAAGTTGAGTAAAAGGAAACAGAAAGTACAGGCAACTATCTCACCTAGAGTTATTTTAAAATCAATGACGCTGTGTGTTTTGTTTTGTTTTTAATCCCCTTGGAGTCACAGTTAAGACAAGCTGTGAAAGCTGCCATCCAGAAAGGCTTTCCATCCATCTGGAGCTAATTTTACATCCAGTACTTGGTGAGGCTCCTGGGAACCAAACAATCCCATTGCCAGCCTTCCCGATCTAGGATTTCCAGGAGCAGCTGGCTTGTTCCAGAGAGGTCCAAGTCTTCAATTCATCAGTGAACTCAATCCGTCCGAGACTTCCAGGTCCAGTTCCGTGGAAATGTCTAGGCCAGTTGTTTCCTCCATAGCTCACCTATGTTTTTTCATCCAAACTGAAAAATACTTTAACAATCACTATCTTTTCCAACCCCTTGTGGCTCTGTGCTTCCTTCTCCCTGAAACAGATGTAGTTATCCCCCTCCCAACCTTTTCCACTATACTCTTCAGAGTCTCTAGTTAATTGCAAATAACCTTGTATACACCCTTAATCCAGACACAGACCCTTCCTCAATTTCCTGGCTCTCACTGAAACCTTCCCTCTCCAGTAGACACTCTCATTTTGGTTGTGGTTCTTCTTACTCTCCAAGTCGCTTGCAGATATTTACTCCTCCACATACCTTCTGGTTGCTCCCCTCTTTCAGGGAGCCACTGGCTCACTGCCAATCTTTTTATCTCAGGGATGTAGAATCTATTCTTCATCCTAGGCCCTTAGCACCTTTTCTTCCTCAACAGACCAGAAACATGGTAGGACCTATCACCCAAAGATATTCCAAAGCAGACCACTTGCCTGCCTTGCGCCTTTTCCAGGCCACCATAGTCTTTTACATGGACTGCTACAGTCTCAGAAGTCAGCTTTCCGTTTCTTCTCTTGCCCCCATAATCAATTTTCCATTCAGCTCCCAGGGCAATTTCCCTAAAATGCTATGCTCCTTTTCAGACCCCTCTTGGGGCTTTTTATCACTCTGAGACCAAAATCCAAAGCCTTCTGGCATCAGCCCCTGCTCATCTCCCTGCCTCATCTCCTACTAAGCTCCCCTTGCTCAGCCTGCCTCTGCCATACTGGAATCCTCTGAGCAAGCTCATTCCCTCCCCACGACCTCTGCCTGGAGAGCTCCTCTTCTGGACATTGGCACAGTTTGCTCTTCATTCCATTCAGCTCCCTGCTCAAATATCAACACCCCAGACAGCCCCCCCTGATCACTTCATCTAGAAGATTCCCGTTCTCTCCCTGCCTCAACATCACTCTCAACCTGATGCTCTGCACACACCTGGTAGTCACAATTGTAGCGTCTATGATTTGTTATAGTGTTTGTTTAGGCCTCTTTCGTCTGTTAGAACCTTAGTGCCATGAAGAAAGGAATGTATTTGTTTGTCTTGCTCACCTCTGTCTCCTTAGTACCTGGAGTTGGGTTCAACATACATACATGTTAAGTAAATGTGTTGAATGAAGAGCTCACACACTTTTAGTTTCCTTAGTCTGACAGTTTCTTCCTCATGATTCCCTATTGAACTCACATTCCTTCAAGTCTCAGCTCAAATTCTACCTCCTCCCTGAAGGTCTTTCTGATATCTATGCCAGCATCCTTAACGCCTTCTTGCTTAGTCTCCCCAGCATGCTACTACTTTTTTTAAAAAAACCTCTGCAATTATTAGTTTATTAGTATCATCCAGGACTCAGATGTTCAGTATTCCTCCTGAAATTACATAAACAAATGCAAATATCCAAGTCAAAGTTATATAACAAAACAGCACTCCATCACAAAAGCGTGTAAAATTATAAGAACACTCTTTTAAAACACTGGCACCGTAAGAGAAGGATAATGTCAAAAACCACCAAATTGTCAACTTGTTTCCTAAACAGCTAAGTGGATACACGTCTGACCCTAATGAGTTTTGTGTTCTATAAAAATCAAATTCAAAGAAATTGGACAAATACATCTGTGATACAAAGTTTACTTCCCTCATGTCTGTTTGATTTATAAAGGGCAAACTATAATTTGGAAAGTATACCTGATCCTAAATATGGCATACAATTTTAAAAGTTGGCCCAATTAATTAAAAATATACTTAATGGAGTCTCAAGTTTCCTAAGCAATCCATATTTAGATAAATAGAAGACATTTACAGTGAGCACTTTTTTTCCAGGGCCTTTGCCAGGACTAATGTCAACAAAAAACTTCATATGGCAGTTTTGTATTTTAAGTTCACACTTTTGGGGATACACCCTCAAGCCTTCTTTAACATGGGAACTACAAGCATACCTGCCATTACATGGTAATGGGAGTTAAAAAAAAAAAGTCAAGTCCTCATGTAAAGATTAAAACATACTTTTCTATTAGTCCTTCAAGGACAGACTTTCAAATGTTTGATTCTAATAATCCCATGCTGTGAGTAGAGTGGTTACTTTTCCCTTTGTAAATGTAACTGGGCTATGTGAAAATTATCAACTGACCAAGAATTTTGAATTTGTTATGGATGAAAATGTCTTAATTTGACTTTCATTACCTTCATCACAAGTATGCAGGGTGTGTAGTAGACAAAAGCTTTTTATCAGCTAACTATGTGAAAAGATTAAATGCAGTAATAATCATACGATCCAAAATGGGCAAAAGCAAGACTAGCTTCCCCTCAAGAAGAAAAACATCATACCGATCAAAAGGACAACAATACTAATTTTAAAAAAAGGTATTTACTTAGAAGCATTCAGAATGTCAACAAAACAGCTGCAACTTTTTTTTTTTTTTTTGCAATTACAGAGTGCTATTCAGTTAACAGAACAATTTATTTCATTTAAGCTGCATCAGAGACAACTAGGAGATGAAAAAACTACCATCCCCACATGTTACTAATTTGTGCTGTGCATCAACAAGGTCCTGCTTTAAATCCATGCCAATTCCTAGCCCCCAAACTATACCAGGCGAGGTTAGTGGCCATTGAAAATACCACCAGGAGAGGGCTATCATGTTAACTATACAAAAAAAGAGACACTGAACAGTTTAAAAACAAATCCTACACAGCCTTACATTTCAATTTTTTTTTCTTCAAAAAGAGTAAGTTGTGTACACGGGGGTTAAATGCTTCATAGACAAGAAAAACTCTGCTAGAGCCAACTTATTTATCATCTTCTTCTTCATCTTCCTCCTCTTCTTCATCTTCCTTGTCTTCTTCCCCTTCCATCTTTTTTTTTTTTTTTTTTTTTTTTTTTTTTTTTTTTTTTTTTTTTTTTTTTTTTTTTTTTTTTTTTTTTTTTTTTTTTTTTTTTTTTTTTTTGCTTTTTTTCAGCCTTGACAACTTCTTTTTTGGCAGCATCAGGCTTTCCTTTAGCTCGGTATGCAGCAACATCCTTTTCATATTTCTCTTTCAGCGTAGCAGCCATCTTCTCATAAGGCTGCTTGTCATCTGCAGCAGTGTTATTCCGCACCTCTCCCAGCTTCTTTGCAACCTCACCGATGGATAGGTCAGGATGCTCTCCTTTGATTTTTGGGTGATACTCAGAACAAAACAAGAAAAAGGCGAAAGGAGGCCTCTTGGGTGCATTGGGATCCTTGAATTTCTTTTTTGTTTCCCCGTTAGGAGGAATATAAGTTTTCATTTCTCTCTCATAAGAGGGCTTGTCTGCCTTTGCCATGTCTTCAAGTTTTCCTTTCTCCTTAGCAGACATGGTCTTCCACCTCCCTGAGCACTACTTAGAAAACTCTGAGGAGTTGACTGAGGCATCTAGGTGCTGCTTCTTACGTTATTCCCGGCAAGTTTGCACAAAGAAAGCATCTGATGACATTTTGCCTCTCGGCTTCTTAGGACCTCCTTTGCCCATGTTTAATTACTTTTCTTCAGCGAACATACAGTCACCCAGTGCCTCGCCAGCTGGCACATGCCTCAGCACTGTCTCTATGGAGCACAACGTACTGCAATCAGCATGCTACTACTTTTATTGAGAAGGAACATGATTCATTTTAGAGAAAGAACATGGGTTGTGTAGAGTCAAATAAACATAGGCTTATGTATGATCAATGTTTTACTCTGTGTGACCTTGGGCAAGTCATATAATATTTCTGAGCCTCAGTTTTCCCCACCTTTGGAAGGGTGATAGTATCTTATCAAAGGGCTGTGGTGGAGATGAATGAAATGAAGACTATCAAGCTCCTGTGATATATATGTAGTGCTCAGTAAGTGTGCCTCAACTCTTGCATCCTGCTAAGCATTATAGTTAGTTGTTTATCTCATTAGATAGGAAGTTCTGTTAAGGATAACATTATCAATATAATATTCTTCTAGAGGGCCTAGTACTATGCTTATGTAGTAAGTGCTCAAAAAATGTTTGACAGACTAAGCTCAACTTTCTTAGCATGCTATCTACTGAATTTGTTCACTCCTACTGCTCATTGAAGATTATAATATTTGCGTGGAATACTAGGTCACTTGAAAGGGACCTGGGGGCATTAACATGGTGCTTGGTGGAAAAATTAAGTACATTTCCTTTATCCTATATGATAAGGAAAATGAAATATGGAGAACTATATTAAATATTTCACTTGTATAAAACTTTGAGATATCTCTTTTAATGACTGTACTCAGGAAGTTTACAGAGGATGCTATCAAAATAGAATTCTAAAGGAAGCTTGAGTGATTTTGAAAACATCATGTTTCACAGTTTTTAAATCACTGTAAAATATTTACAAACATTAATAACTGGAGGGACACTGGTAGTCTGTTCTGGGGAACACCTGCTATGATGATCAGCTTTAGTCAATGTTTATCCAAAGTTTCGCATGCTTTTCTAACTGAGGGAACTGATAGGCCATAGGTGGTGCCTTAGTGGTGGGCAGGCAGCAGGAATTGGGACAGCATGGCCTGCTGTGCCCAGGCACGTGGCTGGCAATCAACAAATAATATTGCCTAAATATCTACTAACTTTCATCTGAGTCCAGTTTCTTGTGTCTTTAGTTTTAAAGGGCACATTGATCAATTAATGTGCTTTGTTAAAATGCAGGAACACCCCAACAAGGTTACTGATGTATTTTGGGCATGACTCGTGTTTATTACCCTGTGTTTCTGACTCTTGGTAGCATGAGGGGGTTGGGGGGGGAGGTTGGCCTTGATTGCTGTACCATGTTAGAATGACTTTGAAGGATACTGTTGATTCCAAGGGATCCACTGCCTGCCAAAACCATGTTCCAGGAAAAGAGATGGAAGAGAAGGAGAGAGATACAACCTCAGGGATTGGAAAATTAGACAGTAGCCATCTGTTACTGTTCCCACCTAGCTCATGAGCGGCTGTGAACACAGGGCTATTTTTACAGGTGGATGTTTGTGTTCTGCTTGCCCTCCACTTGTCTTTCTGGATTCATTTGGAAGTACTTGAGGTGATGCAGGGAGCCCTTTGGCTCTGTAAAACAGCAGGATGGCTCAGAGCCCTGCCTGGTAGGAGATCTGTCTTGACATTCAGGTCTGTTCCACATCCAAGAATGGGAAAGGCATTTGGTGGCAGAGGTGAAAGAAAGGGCTCAATGGGGCACCAATATGGCCAGATGAAAGATACTGAGCAGATATCTTGGGGCAGTTGCAAGATAACTTCAGTTCCTTCATATACGACAAACTGAAGTACTTGGGGGCTATGCTAGGCCCAAGAAGACAGAATACAATAAAAATAAAGTGAACTCACATATATGTGGGCATATAAATATTTCTACTTCTATCATCTAACCTTATAAGTGCTTGTACACAACAGGTCAAGTCACGTGGGCTTCAAACAAAACTTCTTTCCAGGTTATGGCTCCACTTTGTTCTTGAAAGTTTCCATTTAGAGGGATGCTAACGTTATAAGATCTTGAGAGTTCCAAGTGTTCTTTCTGTGTGACACAGATTTTTAAAAATTATTTGTTTATGTTTTTCTTAAATTAAATGCAATGCAATTATTGACAATCTACCATGGAGTCAGAACTCTGATAGGTGCTGGAGACACAAGGCTTCATAAAACGGCCCAGTGGGGAAAAACAGACATCTGAGTCCTCAGTTTATCCAGCATGATGTATGCTATAATGAAGGTAGTAGAGTGCTCCATGGAGAGAGCAAGAGGAGTCCTAAAATCAGCCTGAGGAGCTTCAAAGAAGAGGTAATGCTTGTGCCTGGATTCCTTCAGGAATAGGTATATACTAAGTGGATGAAGGACATGCAGGAAATAAAATGGTGGTCCAAGAAGACTGGAACAACATATGCAAAGGTCCTGAGGTATAAAACAATCTGGCCCATTGAAGTTGAAACAGCTTATCCAAAGACCCTAATGTCTGAAACAGCCTGGAGCAAGCGACAGCAGGTAGTTTGATAAGGCTAGAACAGAAGTTATTTAGAACAGGGAATGATAGGTGAGTACTGGATCATGTGACAAGCCAAGGACTTCCTTAGGAAAGCAACAGGGATCTGATAAATTAGTGTAATAGGTGGTAACATGATTATATTTGAATTTGAGAGCAACCACTGCAATGCAGAGGATAAAATGAAGGCTACTAAATTTGAGGCAAAATGATCAAGTGATAGTGAGAGCCTGAATTATAGAGGTGCTGGCAGGGATGGAGGGGGGAGGATTTTGAGAAATATTTAGAGAAGGCAGTATAGAGAAAACTTAGTGTCTGCATAGGTATCAAGATCAGGAACAAGGAAAAGTGAAGGAAGACTTCCAAGTTCCTATGTAGGGTAATTGGTGGATGGTGGTGTTATTAAGGGAGATAGAAATTCAGCTGAAGACTTTATAAAATGGGGAGGGACAAGAAAAAGGCACTCTACAAATATCATTTCTAATCCTCTTAATCCTTTCACTAAGTGTGTTCATCTGGTTTTAGACATGTATTTATTGAAACGTCAAAACAGTGTTTGGAACTGGGGCTTAAACGTAAGCTTAATTTTAGCCACATTCCTGCTATTTTGTGAGCTTCTTTTTGGCCAGCAGACATCTTTGACAAAAAAGCCTACGTGTAAGTCAGCACTGTCATTTTCTCCTGGGGTCTGTTTGGTTCTCTCGTATGTTTCCCACTGTATGCGCAGACACGCACCCACACACTTTCTTTTTCCTTTAACTCACTCATCCCTACACTCCATAATATCCCCAAAAGGGACCTTATTGTTCCATAAGATGCTTGGTACTTCCCTTATTCTGTACTGTTCTGTGCATGCTACTCTGTCTCATTAGAATTTTTGGTGATTTAAAAGCCTTCAGAAGAAATGCTCATCAATGTGTGAAATATTATAAAAACTGCTTTTTGGTAGAGTTAAATAGTCCAGCATTTTTTTTTTTTTGAAGAGAAGAATGCTAGTTCTCTAATACAAATCACTAGACTGATAGTCTTTATAATTCTCCTCCATTCTTTCTCTCTTTTAAGGTTTTCTATTATGTTTTCATTTTGCACCTGGGACTTGAATATTGAGGTTTCCTTGGAGACTTCTTACTGTAAAATACTGAGCCATTTTATTGTAGGACTGAGTAACTACGATCAATTTAATGGCAAGGAAGTGCTTATTTTCTAAGACTAATAATCACAACCCATTCCTCACTGGTTTCCCTGCTTCTAGCATAGCTTCCCTGCAGTTGTGCAGCTGCCAAATTCTCTTTTCTCACCTGCCGCTCTGACAGTGTCACCCCTCTCCTCAAACTCTCATGGTGGCTCGCTATTACCTTCATGTTCATCCATGCCCAAAGCCACCCCCTTAGCTTCAAGACTCCTGCTCTCTTTGATTTCCCACCTTCTAGACTTTTCGAGAGTTCTGCTGTCAATGCTTTCCCATTATTCCTAGCACCATTCCTCAATATGTCAAGAATCCACTGGGAGCATGCCAATGGCTTCTGATCAGATTTCTGAATACTGCTCTTTTTGCCTCTAAATCCCTTCCCAGGACTTCCAGCTCCTAATTCCATTTTTTTTTTTTTTTGTCAAGGATTACCAGCTGACATTTCACTTCTTTCTCAAAGTCATTTTCACCTAATAGAATAATAGCTTGTACTCTTTGTATTTTATTTATTCATTTTAATTGAGGTAAAATACACATAATATAAAATTTACCACTTTAACTGTTTTTAAGTATATAGTTGCTAGTGCTAAGTAGATCCACATTGTTGTGCAATGGGTCTCCAGAGAAGTATTCATCTTGCAAAACTGAAATTATATACCCATTGAACAATAATTCTCCATTCTCCCCTCCTCCTCGCTTTTGGCAACTACCATCCTACTTTTTGTCTTTATGAAGTTGACTACTATAGTCTCTTCATATAACTGGAATCACACAGTATTTGACTTCTTGTGATTGGCTTATCTTACTTAACATAATGTCCTCGAAGTTCATCCATGTTGTAGCATGTGTCAGAATTGTCTTCCTTTTTAAGGCTGAATAATATTCCGTTGTATAGATATACATTTTGTTTGTGCAATTATCTGCTGTTGGAAATTGGGGTTGCGTTCACCTTTTGGCTATTGTGAATAGTGTTGCTATAACCTTGGGTATACAAATATCTCTTTGAGGACTTGCTTTGTATTCTTTGGGGGGTATATACCCATTTTGTACATCTTTGAAAATATATACTTTATTAATTTTATAGAGATAGGAAGGGAGAAGGAGAGAGAGACATTGATGAGAAAGAATTATCGATCAGCTGCCTCTCGCATGCTCCACACTGGGGATGGAACCCACAACCCAGGCATGTGTTCTGAGTAGGAATTAAACCGGCAATCTCTTGGTGCATAGGATGATGCTCAACCATCTGAGCCACACCCACAGGGCCCATTTTATACAGCTTTAAATTTTTAAAAAAAGTAGTTTTCATAATGTGCTGAAAGAAACCAAACCAAATACTTGGTTCTTTCAACTGATTCATAGTAAGAGATGTGCTAATATTAAAACAAGCTGGATCTGCTTCAGAATCCAATGGTAATGAACAAATAATTCACAGTGAACTATGAGTGGCATTTATTTGTTGACTGGGTCAAACCTAAGAAGCAGAGGGAGAGATGATAATCTGAAAAATTGTGGAGTATGTTACTCTTCTTCATTTTTATGGAATTTATTGTAGTTTTGTGATGTCAGAATAATATGTGGTAGAAATATGGGAAGCACAGAAAAGTGTGTGTGGTCAGTTTGCTAAGTGAAAAGTACACATCACCTTTCTTGCTAAGACATATTCCCCCAATTTATTCTGATTGCCTCTCATGGGTTGTTCCAGGTGTAGAGAGAGCCTCCAGGAGCTGGGTTAGAGTACTTGTAAGTTATAAGGGTTACTTTTGTCTCTCTGGTATGGGACCTCTACTAAATGTGGCTCTTCTTCTTACTATATATCTGATCTTAGCTTTGACTCTTAATCTTCTTAAGACAAAAAGAGATGAGAAAAGAGGACCTCAGAAAAGTGCACAAAGGCAAAATTTGTCCCCTAAGACCCATACAGAGCAGGCCCACTCTTCCCTCTTCCAGGCAAGAGACTATTTGAAGCGATTTTCAGAGGTGGAGGCCTTTCCACGTGGAGACCAGGTTTTAAGCATCTCTGATCACAGTTAAGCTAAACCACTAGCACCATAGCTTCTTGTCCTTGACCTTGATTCTATTGCATGACACTTCTCCCCAGATTTTCCTGCATGTGGCCTTCAGCTCTTCTCTGTGCTCAGCATGTGCCATTGCACGTGGATATCCTTGTCCTGTAGGACTAGTCCCATCTACTCTAGGAAGGATCACCTTTTGTAGCTCAGAATAAAAAACAAAACAAAACAAAAAAAACCACAAACAAAAAACTTTTCACTTCAGTTTTCTTTCTTCATTCTCCAAATACAGATGCTATGTAAGTCTATTTCTTGAGATAATTTTGTTAGGCAAGGGAAGAGTAGGACAAAAACATATGAAGAAAAAACTCATGCACATACTCTTTCCATGCCCGCACTTGTTATTTTTTTATACCTTTACCTGACTCTAATAGCAAGTTCAGTTAAAAAGGAGCTGATCTATTTGCTTTTACTTTTAACAGAGCCATTAAATTTTTCACATTAAAGCCATTCTAAAACACCCAATCAATATTTGCTTAAAGAGAAAATTAGAAACACCATTCTTATTTAAAAGTTAAGGTCCCTATGGGATCTAATTGGAAAATGAAGTTTCCTTCATTTTGGCTCAGCTTCTTTCTTCCTTTAGGGTTTTTATTCTAGTTGCCATCTCATCTTCTTGCTTAATCCCCAGCCTCCATATGCTACCCATTTTTCTGACTTTTTATTAGCAGTCTAGGATTTGGAATTGGCCCTCAGCCTTATTGTTATTCAGACCAGGTTGAAGAAAATGAAAGTAATAAAGGAGTTCAAGTTCTTACGGGCCTGCAGTTTGCAGAGCAGACCTCTTGCTTTCCATTAATATGGGGGCAAGATGGATATTGATAGAACAGTTGACAAATTCTTTAAAAGTTTCTTTATGCTCTCCATTCCCTGAATAATTAAAATATGTTATCACTATTAAATCTTACTTTCTATCAGAATTTATTTGTGTTAGCTTTTAATCAACAAGGCCACAACTTTTGACATAAAGTCATGAAAATGAATGGGGAGACCACAGGAGACAGTCCCAGCGCGACTGATGTTGTAGAGTGGACAGAAGAGATAAACTATGCTGGGTTCTATTTATTCTTTCAAGTCTCTAAGCTGTGTGGCATCTTAGCAGAAATGACCCAGGTTTTTTTTTTTTTTTTTTTTTTTTTTTTTTTTTCGTGATTCTTTAAACTGAGGTTCATACCTTACTGAATGGTTCACATATTTTCCACCTGATGTTGGAGTCTTTCTAATACAATATTTGTATTAGAGAGAATTGAGAACTAAGTAAGGGTGAGTGTGTGTGTGTGTGTGTGTGTGTGTGTGTACACAAATAAAACCTAGTTAAATTCTCACAACTACTTAGAAAGTATCTATTGTTATCCTCCTTTTATGGATGCAAAAAAGAAAAGGAGGACAAAGGAGTGATATACTTTGTTTGACATCCTACAGTAAGTGACAAAGCTGGGGTTTACACTAGGGTTCTTCACTTGGAAAGCTAATGTACTTTCCCACTATATCATGCTATTCATTTGGTTGTAAAAACAATGATTATTAATCAATCCTTTCCCCACCAGTTTCACTCAAACAACTTCTGGCTGACAATAGTTGTCCAACAGTTTTTAATTCCATTTTTTCCTTATCCTCCCTCTCCTATCTGGCCAATTTTCTTTGCTGAAAGCATTCACAGATTATCAAAATTTCCTAAACGATTCAAATCACTTTTGTGTATGAGCAGAATATAGAATCTGTCATAATGTTGTCGATCCCCCAAATTATGTTTTTATACACTGTGCTTTTCAAATTGGGGCCAATCAACTTGTCATTCATTGAAATGTTTTTAGCACAGATTATACTGACACATGGGGATGCATATGTCACATTTAGAGGAAAAGTTTTAAAATATGATGATTCCATTGGCATTGATTCATTGTTAACCAAAGACAAGGTTATTTAGATGCGTTGAGTGTGGTGCTTTTGCATCACTCAGTTACTTGTGATTTTCCCTAAGCTTTTAGAAAATTCTCCTACAAGGATATATAAAGCAAAATTGCATCCTTCTGATAAAGCAGAAAAAAATGATTAATATATTACAGAGAAATGTTACCCTATTCAATGGTACCACAGTCAGTTTATGAAGTTTCATCTTACACTGTGTCTGAAGTTCTATACTGGGTTTCTACCATGTGAAGCTAGGCAAGGAGCTCCTTGATTGAGGATCCCTTTATGTAAGATGCAAGGTAACTGGTAATTTTTCTTGGAAATAAGACTCATGCAGATTGGAGGGCAGCAGGGGTGTACTGAGATTTTAACTTCACCACCATGTTTCTTATTCTGGAGAAGTCCAAGCTATGGCTGTAGGATGTACATCAAGCTGGGAAGAGCACCATACCAGGGTATCATATCTCAGGAAATGAATGTCTGCTGAAGTCCAAACTTGCACAGTCAATAGCCTTCTCAACATCTCCTCCTAGGTGGACAGCTTACACTCCACTTGTCTAGAATGGACCCTCTGTTTCTCTTCCCACACTTGGTTCATTTCCTTAGTGCTTGGCAATGCCATGCTTCCAGCTGCTCAGGACAAAAACTTTAGGACTGTCCCTAATTCCTTTTTCTTTTACACCACATACCAACCCCTCGCACATTCTGTTGGCTTTGTCTCCATAATACACCCAGATTCTAGTCACTTCTCACCACCTCCATTGCCGACTCTTTGATCCAAGCCACCATCATCTCAAATCTAGATGACTACAGTAGCCTATTGGCTTTCCTGTTCCATCCTTGTCCTGGACAGACTGCTACCAATCTAGCAGCCTTGTGAAACTCACGAAAAAATAATGTTTCTCTTCTTTCAAAACTCTCTACTGGCTCCTCACCTCCCTGAATAAAAGCCAGTCCTTCCAGTGACCTGCCTGGCTAACAGCCTGTTCCCCCTCTGGCATCTGTTACAGTTTTCTCCCTCATTCCTCCACTCTAATAGCAATGCCTTCCTTGTTCTTCATCTCAGCCACCAAATCTCTCAACATTGGTCTGGGTCTGGACTTGTTACCAATGTTCCATCAAGTGTTCTCATCCAGTGTCTTTTGAGGTTCCAGAAATCGTCTCCACACCTACTGGAGAAAGCATAACCCATCCATTCAATTAATCAATGAGACAAATCAGTTTTATTTCTAAAGTAAGTCTAATGGGTTCTCTTTTCATCATTTTCACTGCCAATAATCCCCACTCTGTACCCACCACCAAAAAAGAAAAAATTTCTGTCTGGACTAATGCCTTCCAGTTCTGTATTGTCTTTTCTCTCTCCCTGGATGTGTCTCCCAGATATATTCATAAGGCTAATTCCCACACCTCTTTCAAGTCTGCACTCAAATGTTTCCATCTCAAGAAGAACTATATTGATCATCCTATTTAAAATTACAAAACAAAATTTAAAAAAATAAAATTACAACCTATATACTTTTCTGCTAGAATGTAAACTCCATAAAAGCAGACATCATTGTCTTTTAGGAAAACAAACAGCAAAACAAACAAAAAACCTGATGTATCCTAAGAACTTGGAACAGTGCCCGGCAATAATAGGTACTCATTGTCTAGTAGTTTAATTAGCGAATAAGCTGAGAAGTGCTAATTCCTGAACAGGATTTGACATTGTAAGACTTTAGGCAAGACTCTTCAATCTCCTGAAGTCTTTTTTGTTGTTGTTGTTGTTGTTTTTTTCACACAGAGAGACTGGGATCTGCAACTGCTATTTCATAACTTTAAAGTGACTCTCACAAAAACATTCCAAAAAATAGACCTGACTATGATGTAACATGATTAAAGGGCAGATGCTGCAGAGGTCATGGAGGGCACAGTGGGCTCATGCTCAGCTCAGGATCTGCCCTGGCTGGCAGCCCACACACTCAGTGTTGCTCTGAAAAATTGTCACTGCAGTCTTATTAAATTCTAACTTCGGGCCAATGTTTAGCTGTAGTCTGAATGAAGCAGAAAAACATGCACCATGGAAGGACTAGGCAGCCGCAAGGCTTATATATTCTTGGTAAAAAGCCATTGCTATGGAAACTCCATGTTGCTTTACATGAGTAGCATTATGAGAGTGACTGGCCAGAATAATATATAGCGAGATTTTTGAAATATTGAAAATCATACCTCATTTTATTAGGGGTTTTGTGATCCAACCTTTTGTTAATGATGTGATTGTGCTGCTGTGAAGTTAAAAAATATTGTTATCTGGGGTTTAAAAATATTAAATAAGTTCTTCATTAAAAATGCTAGCATCAGAATCACTTGCTATATCCTCTGATGATTTGTAATTAGAACAGATTCACTGGTGCAGAGAATTTTAAGAATCCTATTTTAAAGAGTTCTTCTTTATGCTAAATGAGTTTTCTACTTTATGCATTATGTTTCATGCCATTATTTGTCCCAATTAAAATTTCTGAGCAGCTTAAAGTATACAATAAAAAGCTACTTGCAAAGTAGTAGGCTTTTTTTTTTTCTAGAGAGGAAAGAAATTATTTTTACTTATTCATTTTACTAGTTCATTTAAACACCTATTTAGGAGACATCTAATATGTGCCAAATCCCATATTAAAGGGTGAAGAAACAGTAGCCTGCAATTCTCTCTAACCCCTACCCTTATTCATGGAGTGTGAAGTCAAGTGGGAGGAGATAAATTAAACTAATAATTAAACACAGTTTAGTTATAATTGCACTAACTGGTACCAAGGAAGAACAGGACACTGGATAGTAGGAGACTTAGGCTGGTGAGGAGAGAGGTTGTAAAACTCTTCCAAGATCTGTGCCCCTTCACCTGGGACCTGAAGGAGTCATCCAGGTCAGGACAGAGGTGGGGGCTTGCGGGAGTGATGGACATTCAGGCGAATGGGAGAGCATGTGTGAAGATCCAGGGGAGAAGAGGAATTAAAAGAGGAACACCCATGGAGCATCACAGCAAGAAGGAGACGGGCCATAAATTGGAGAGTGCAGACCAGGCAGGACCTTGTAAGCTGTGTGAAGAATTCTGGATTATTTCTGGAGTAAGAGAAAGGCATCAATCAGGAGAATCACATGGTTTTTGTTCATTTAAAAAAGATCACTCTGTGTGATGAGTGGAGACTGAGCTGGAGATAGGGTGAGGACAGATGGATGAATGGATGCATCTGCACTAGTCTACACATAAAGATTATTTTTGGTGGTGGTGGTGGGGCAGTGAAGATGGGGAAAAGAGAGCTCATTGGACACATATTTTGGAAGTAGAACTGAAGAGTGTTGTCACTGCGAGGACTGGATGTGTAGTCTATGCTTTTTCTAGTAGGCACTGCAGTTAGTTTTGGAGCAGGTTCAAAGGACACTAGATGAGGACACCTGATGTAACATATCCACACTCAGAGCAGAGCTGATGTATTTGACATCCAGAGCTGGGCGGTCCCAAGTGATAAAGGCATCAGGGATCTGATTCCATCACTTCTTGATGTCCAGTTCACAATGTGGTGCTTATGCATCCCTGCTTCTAACTGCCAACCTCAGATTTCACTTCTCTGGCAGTTTCTTAAGAGTGGTCGTTCAGTGTGTGTGTGGGAAAAGGGCTGATTCTCTTCTGTTTCCTAAATAAAAATCTAAAGAATAGATTTTTACATTTGATGAGATTGTCTATTTCTTGGTAATTTGTGTTTATAGGCATTTTGTCTAGGTTATTTTAGTTTGTTGGCATGCAATTGTTTATAGTATTGTCTGACACTCTTTTTAATTCTGTAAGGTCAGTAATGTCCCAGTTCATGATTTTACTTATCTTCATCTTTGCCCTTTTTTCTTAGTCTGGCTAAAGTTTTTGTTGATCTTTTAAAAAACCAACTTTCAATTTCCTCCATTCTCTCTATTGTTTCTCTATGTCTTATGTTGCTTATCTATAATATTTATTATTTCTTTCCTTCTTCTGGCTTTTTGTTTATTTTGTCCTTCTTTTCCTAGTTGTTTACAATGTCAAGTCAGATTATTTTTGAGATCTTTCTTCTTTTCTAGTGGTAGGTGTTTACAGCTATAAATATTCTCTGAGTGCCTCTTTTACTACATCCCATAAATTTTTGTATGGTGTGTTTTCAGTTTCATTTGTATCAACATATTTTCTAATTTTCTTAGTGATTTCTTTTTTGACCCATTAATTTTTTTAAAAGAGTACTTTTTAACTTTTTCATATTTTTAATTTTTCAGTTTTCTTCTGTTATTTATTTCTGGCTTTATTCCATTGTGGTTAGAGAAGATACTTTAAGGATTTCAATTGTTTTTAATTCATTGGTTAAACATAACATGGTATGTCCTAGGGAATTTTCCATGTACATCTGAGAAAAATGTGTGTTCTGGTGCTGTTGGTCACTGTTCTGTATATGGCTGCTAAACCTAGTTGGTTTGTAGTGTTGTTAAAGTTCTCTAATTCTTTATTGATCTTTTGTCTATATGTTCTATCCATTATACCCATTATTGAAAGTGTAGTGTATTGAAATCTCCATCTATTATTGTAGAACTGTTATTTCTCCCTTTAATTTGGTCAATGTTTGCTTCATATATTTTGGGGCTCTTTTGTTTGGTGTGAAGATAAATATAATTGTTATATATTTTTGATGAGTTGACCCTTTCATCAATATATAATGTCCTTCTTTGTTTTTAACTTAAATATATTTTATCTGATGTTCACACAGCTACCCCAAATCTCTTTTGGTTACTGTTTGCATGGAATATATTTTCTATCCTTATACTTTCAACCAATTTGCGTCTTTGGGTCTAAAAAAAAAAATCTTGTAAGCTGTCTGTAGTAGGGTCATTTAAAAAGTCCATTTGTCATCTCTGACTTTTAATTGGTGAGTTTACTGTGGGTTATTAACAGCTATAACATTTCTCTTTCACTACGAATGTTTTTTTTAAATTTTAATTTGTCTCAAGGTATTTTTCTAATTTTCTTAGTGATTTCTTTTTTGACCCATTGGTTCAAACTGATGAGCAGGACTTGCTTCTGCCATTTTGCTATTTGTTTTATTTAGTTCTTATATCTTTTTTCCTCCTCATTTCCTCCAGAAGTGCATTCTTTTTTTTTTTATTCCTAGTAAAAAATTTTGGCCCTCTTCATTTTTTCTGTATATTTTAAAATCTATTTTTAATGGTTATCATGGAAATGAAATTGCAGTTACTATCTTAAATTAATACCATCTAGTTTGAATTGATACCAACTTGGCATTAATAATATGCACTAGCCCTGACTGGTTTGGCTCAGTGGACGGAGTGTTGGACTGTGGACTGAAGGGTCCCAGGTTCGATTCCGGGTAGGAGCATGTACCTTGGTTGTGGGCACATCCCCACTAGGGGGTGTGCAGGAGGCAGCTGATCGATGTTTCTCTCTCATTGATGTTTCTAACTCTCTATCCCTCTCCCTCCTCTCTGCAAAAAATCAATAAAATATATTAAAAAAAATATGCACTAACTCTACTCCTATCCAGCTCTGTACTTCTCTTGATGTCATACATTTCATCTTTATACATTATGTGCCCCTTAACGTAAGTTTATAATTACTAGCATTGTTTTATATACTTGGGTTTTAAATATTAATGGAAACAAAAGAGTTATAAACTAAAACTATAATAATGATAGCTTTTACCAGTGTCATTTTTTATTAAAAAATTTTTAAAAATTGCCATGTTCAAGTTTTCCTTGAGCTGTTGGGCATATTTGGGTCACATCAGCTGTCAGGTTTCAGTTCATAGTGAGTACATATGGAACCAGCAGTATATTGGGGTCAACATTCATACATTAATACAGAATGTGGAAAGCTCTGCTTTTAGGCACCTACACCCATAGTTTTTGCTCTGGCTTTACCCAAATTCATTTTATTTTGCTCTTTTTATATAGTATATATTTTATTAGTTTATACTAATACATCCTCATATTACAAAGTCAATTTAGTATATGAATCTTTCTTTTGATATTTGAATCATCTGAAATAACTTAGAACTGTACATTAAAAATCCTCATTTGGATAATAAAGACAAGTTAAAGAACAAAAACTTTTCCATCTTATAGGTGGACATTGTGTGGACCTACTTTGCTGTTCTTTTTAAAAGCTTAATTAAAATGAATAAAACGATTTTTTTTACCAAACTAGTGATCTCTGGAACCATTTTCTGCTATTTTGATGCAGGTTCTTCTTTTGCTTCTTTTCTTGCTCTTTTTCTGGTCCAGATGCACCATTTTCATCCCACTGTCAATTTAGTTGCCCCTCCTGAAATTGTACTTTTTCTTTAGCAGGGTCTGTCAAGACAGCTTTATTTCCCTTTCCTTTTCCTTTAAATCTGCATTTTTTTTAAACTTACATTTGTTTAGGGATTTCTGATGATCTATGGTTTTTTTTAATGCTTCTCTTTTCATATCTTCATCTAGTACTTCCCATATCACTTGTTTGTTCCTTAATTGTAGCTTACCATTATTTCCATCATTGGTGTTTTCTTAGTTTTTTTTTAAAGCATTATTTCCTCTTTTGCTCCCCCTGACAAAGTCTATCCATTTTATTTCACCCTGATCTGAGGCACAGACGGGCATCTGGGTGCCCTGAAAATTTCAGCAGGCAGCTAATCTTTTCTTCTTCAGACTTCATTTCAGCATCTTCTGCAAACTTTTGTTTTTCTTCTTGCTCATTTAGCTTATAATTTAGCTCCCACTTTGCTTTCTTCATGTGTTTCTTTTTTCCACAGTAATCTTTCTTGAAAAACATTAGCAGATATGTGTCTGTACTTTTGTCCAGGGATCTCCACAGCTTTTTAGCAGATTCAGTGCTGGTAAGCACAGCAAATATTGATTTCTCAAATGCTTTTGCAGTGTTCTTCTCATCTGAATTTTTAGTATTGGACCTTTATCTTCTAACTATTCTTTTTTTAATCCTTTTTTTAAAAAAAGATTTTTTTCTTTTTAAAAATGTATTTTTTTTAAATTTTATTTCAGAGAGGAAGAGAGAGGGAGAGAGAGAGATAGAAACATCAAGGAGGAGAGAGAATCATTAATAGTTGGCCTACTGCACACCCCTTACTGGGGATGAAGCTCGCAACCTGGGCTGTGCCCTAACTGGGAATAGAACCATGACCTCTTGATTCATAAGCTGATGTTCAACCACTGAGCTACAGCAGCTGCCCTAACTACTCTTTCATGCCATCAAGGGTTGCATCAGTAGGAAAGCCTTTAAAATAAACAGGTCTGTATTTGACACCATTTTATTCATTTACTTTTTTGTTGAATTTATTGGGGGTGACACTAGCTAACAAAATTATACAACTTTCAGGCACACAACTCTACAACACACCATCTGTATTCTGGTTTGTGTGTTCACCACTCCAAGTCAAGTTACAGGGAAATTCCATCATTTTTATACACAGTCATGCCTGGGAGGCATTTGTTAGGAGATCTTCTGATTTTAGTTTTATCTTCACTTATTTCTCTAAGTTCTGCCTTTTATTTGCTCAATGATCCTACTGTTACATTAAAGTGTACTGTTAGACAGTTTAACCTATTGAATTTTATCATTATTTCCAAAGGAATCCAGCCTTCATCCATTCTGACTTGCTCATTTAAACACTTGTTCCATGGCAGAAGTGAAGCCACCAAAATAATACTCAATGTGATGAAAGATTTTGGCTTCCAGAGCAACCTTTTTATCCTCACTATTTTTGGCCGTCGTGGCTATCTTTTAAAAAAAATATTTTTATTGATTTTGCTAGGGGCTGAAATAGAATATTGGAGACTAGCTATGGTTATGGTAAATATTGATCATGCTCTGTTAACCATGAGTGCCTTGTGTTGGTTAAAGAAAGGACATTCTGACCTGGCTAAGGGTAGTATGCCCCTAGGACCTGGGAGTCAACCTGGGACCTGTGAACCGACCTTGGAATCATTCTCATTCAAGAATTACCTATTATGTACAGATTAGCAACCTGGTTGCCTAAACAATGGAGTCCCACCCCAGCCTCCTACTTTCCCATGCCTGTAATCTCTACTTCCCCATGTAATCCTTGTCCTACCCTATATAAGCAGTTTGGGGGCTGCAGAGCAGATTTTCTTGGATGACCTGCTGCTCTCCCATACTGCCAGCAATATTGGAATAAATGCTCACATATGATTCGATCTTGTCTCTGCTTAATTGGCTTAATTACTGTCAGGCAGCAGGGATTGTCTGGTTACAATTTCAGAGAGGAAGGGAGAGGAAGAGAGAGAAACGTCAATAATGAGAGAGAATCATTGATCGGCTGCCACCTGCATGCCCTACACTGGGGATTGAGCCTGCAACCTAGGCACGTGCCCTGACTGGGAATCGAACTGTGAACTCAACCACTGCGTCATGCTGGCCGGGCAGTCGTGGCTATCTTTAAGATCTCGGTTCTGCAGAACTGGGCCACAGGGTCACGAAGAGCAACTGACTGCACTCTCATCTTCCCCGAGATTCAATTAAAGAAAAAAGGGATTTGTGGTTTTATCTTTTAGTTCTTCTCTTCTTTATTTCTATCCCATTTTCTTTTTCTTTTTTTGTTCCTCTCCCACGCTCTCCAGGGAAAGCAGACATATAGTTCGGCACCTGTGAGTGAAGGAGGTATCTACGATGTTCCATTGAATTCTCCCTGTTTTGATCCCGATGCCTCATTTCTGTATTTTGCTGTACTAAGCATGTCTAAGTGAGGGGACCTCTAGAGACTTAGTGGTTGGTCTGCAACTCCTCCACTTCCATCGGTTACTGAGCCTACACCTGCTTCCAGAGCACAGACGTTACTGAAATCTCATCAACTGACATCCTGTCTCATAATAATTTTATGTCGTCAGTTCTTGTTTCAATAATGCTGTGTAATAAAGAAGCACTCTATTTCCCAGGGATGTAACACAACCAACTCCTCTCCCCGTCCACCCCGCTATCTGCTGCCCCACACTCCATGGATCAACTGGTCAGCGGTGGAAGTTCCTAAAATTGTGTTCCAATTATCTTATTCCTTTAGCATACTTTAAATTGTCCTCTTTCAAATGTTTCTTTTGCCTTTTTTCTGTGATTATATTTTTCAGGTAATCCATTTAAAACCAATTTTAAACAAACACACTCAAACCTATTTCTGTTGTCACTCAGTGACCTTGTTTTTGAACCTGGTGTATAGCAGAATAACTGGATGCAATAACATCTGTGACCACTATTGCAGAATTACCCTTTTTAAAAACTCTAATGAAGTCTCACAAAAGAAAAAAAGCTAAATCAGTAGTTTTCATTCTACCCATATATAAAGTTATTGGCAATATTTAGCTGTGTAAATAAGAACCCTTTAGTCCTCTGTCAGATGGCTTATTTTCCTGAATGGCTTGAGGGCTGGAGAACGTCAATTTAAACTGCCAAAGGTATAGCTGAGATTACTCGAGGCAAAATTGAGAAGTAGTTCTTCCCTATCTACTTGCCTGAGGCATGCAGTGTCTCATGCTCCTCTTTTCTGAGCCCCCCCCCCCCCCCCCCCCCCCCACGGGCTCTGAGGGAGGAAATGTTATGGTGAAGGTCTCAATGATGGATGGAACACCGTTAGCCCTCCCAGGATTCTGCATTTTGGCAGGAATCAGGGCCTTAAGCTGAAGAAGTGAGATAACATCATTGTTGGGACCAGGCACAGTAGAAGGACAGATAAAGCAGATGATCTTTCCAAACACTATCATGTTCAGGGGGCAGTCAGAGATATTGTCAGTCTTTCTTGACTTAGTGTATTGATTTCACTTTTCAAGTTCTTAAAGTTGATTTTACCTTTTTTATAATCTCATTTCTTGATGTCTTAATGGAGCCTTACATGCTATTTTGGCTAGAAAGAGTGGTCCTGTATTGTTTTCCATAAATAATTTAATGGTGGCAGTGACTATTAGGCATTTGGCTGAGAACTGTACCTATGGGTTGTATTTTCAGGTTACTGCTTTAGTTGTCTGGGTCTAGTTCATTGTTTGCCTAGTTTGCTTTTTTTAAAAAAAATATATTTTATTGATTTTTTACAGAGAGAAAGGGAAAGGGATAGAGAGTTAAAAACATCGATCAGCTGCCTCTTGCACACCCCCTACTGGGGATGTGCTCACAACCAAAGTACATGCCCTTGGCCGGAATCGAACCTGGGACCCTTGAGTCTGCAGGCTGACGCGCTATCCACTGAGCAAAACCGGTTAGGGCCAGCTTGCTTATTTTTTTTAGCCTTGATTTGTGGGCTTTAGACAATTTATGTAACTTGGAAATATTCATTTATAATTGATATTTTCCCACTTCCCACTGAGTTATATACAGTAAAAGATTAAATTATAATACTTTAAAAATAAAATTTAGAAATTGGAAGCTATGCAATAGGGGCAATATTACAAACAATAGGCTTTGAAGTCAGACAACTCTGGGAAAACTAACCTTTCTCAGTCTAGGTCTCTTTCATGTAAACTGGAAATAACAATCATATCTACATCTTGGGGTTATTGCACCAAAATATTTAGCTTGATGCTAGCACATTGGCACAAATTCATAAATAGATGCTATTGTTATCATGTGGTTCGGAGAACAAATAAATGTACCAATATCTCAGGCTTCTCTAGTTGCTATGGTTGTACTTTTTAATTTACAGTTTCTTGGAAGGTCAGGCAAAAATATGGATGCATTAAGGTAATCCCTGAAGTTTTATGGAGTGTGACTTCTGCTGGAAAAACTTTTCTTGCTTGACAAAGCATCCCCCAAGAATTTTTAATGTTCAAAAAAGACATGGAATTTCTAAATAGAATTTTGATGAAGGGCAAGTGGAAGCTAGGATGAGAGTAATGACTAAAATTTAATGAGTGCTCACTTTGTATTCATTTTAGAGAATAAACATATTTGATTTGTTTTCATGCTCTCATTAATTGTATCATGAAATACTATTTATGCCAATGTGTTAATGTGTTAGAATATTCTATTTATAAATGAATACACTAAGAACTCTAACTAAATTCAGATTTATTTAAACCCTTAGGTCTAGAATTTGAATCTAGGCCTGTCTGATGCCAAAGCTCATGGTCTTTCTATGGCAACACTCACCTACCTTGCATACCCCAGAATATTGAATGAACTGGGGAGCAGAGAGGCCACAAAGTGTCTAGCTATGCCTAAGTCACCAGTGAAAAAATGTTCCTGTCCTCACTGACATTGCCTGCAGATGTGGTGAGATTTCCTGCGCATTTCTCTCTGATCACTCTATGCCTTAGTGACTTTCATCTTCTCCGGATTCTTCATCTTGGACATTTTCTCTAGGTTTTTTAGGATTTAAAGGAAGCATAATAATCAGCTGTATATTCTAATTTCTAGAATATACTGAAATACACTAATAGGACACACATAAATTTAGTAGGAAAAAAAAGCAGATTGCAATTCATTTTTCCTTGTATTCTCACTCCTCTCTCTCTCTCTCTCTCTCTCTCTCTCTCTCTCTTTCTCTCTCTAGTCTGGTAGCTTGACTCCTTTCACCAGTTGTGGCTCTTATCATTGCTGTTTCTTTTGTTTTCTTTATTTCTGGGAAAAGCTAAATTTCTAGTCGATTTACCTTTTGAAAATTTTCCCCTTCATAAACCCATCAACATACCTTCACCTTCCACCCATCTCTTCTCAGTGTCTCCTGAGAGTGACAACAGCTGTCAGAAACATCTGCTAGATCTTTCATTCCTATCCACACGTTTAATAGAGTAATCTTATCTCCATTATCTGATAGGAAAGGAGATATTATTCTAGCTGCATAGAAAGCGTTCTTTTTAACAGCACGACTGAAGCTCTAGGATGTGTTCTTCATATGTTGAGCCATAAAAATACAACAAATGCTATTTTAACCTACAGCCACCTGGAGCGCCTTCCCAGGCTCTCTTTGCACGATTCCAGTGATTGTGTTAAGTATTTGCCTGATTGAATGACTTGAAAAAAATGGGGAAAAGATTTAGTGAGCCCAGTGGTAATGATGAAGCTACAGACTGGCAGAAAATATTTGTAATACATATATTAAACAAATGGCTTGTATCTAGAATACACAAAACCAAACCAAAAATCTATAACTACAAAATAAGACAACAGCCCAACAACAAAGAAGACAGGCAAGAGATTTCAAGAGATACTTTATTTAAAAAGGTACAGACATGAATAATAAGCACATAAAAAGATGTTCAGCATTGTTAACCACCACCAGGTAAATTCAAACTAAAACCACAGGAGGTATTCCAGGATACTCAAAGAGATATTATTAAAAACTAGAGGCCTGGTGCACGAAATTTGTACAGGTGTGTGTGTGTGTGTGGGGGGGGTTCCTTCAGCCCAGCCTGCCCCCTCTCACAGTCTGGGACCCCTCAGTGGATGTCTTACTGATGGCCACAGTCTGGCAGCAGAGGCTCAGAGCAGGCGCTGTGTGTGTGTGTATGTGTATGTGTGTCCACTGGGGGCTTGCCCCCAGCCACACCATACAGGCTTGGAGCAGGCACCCCTCTGTGTTGATCTCTCAGGCTCCTGGCCTCGCCTGGTATTGTTCTGTCCCTTGAGCTGTGGCCGGGACTGGGTGCTACCTGCCGGCCATGCTTGCCTGCTCCTGGATCAGCACAGTGACCAAGGAGCAGGCCTTGCTGTTTGCTGCCTGCGGGCTGTTCATGCCTGCTTGCAATCCGATCATGGTGGCAACCTGGGGCAAGGTCCTGCTGCCTGGCCCTGCCTGCTCATGCCTGCTCACAACCCTGATAGTGGCGACCCTGATCGCAGTGGCGGCCGGGAGCAAGGCCCTGTCTATGTGACCCTGCTGGGGCCTGCCTGTTGGCAGTGCTTGCCTGCTGGAGGGCAGCTGCTCATGGGTTGCCAAGGCAATGCCTGCTGGGCTCATGTTGCCAGGGTGACCCCGCCAGCATCCTGACCCACCGCTATAGGTGCCACCATCTTTGTTGCAGAATGACTGTTAATTTGCATATCACTCTTTTATTAGATAGGATATTTATAATAGCCAGTGTTGGTGAGGATGTGGAACAATTGAAATGCTCCTATATTGTTGATGGAAATATTAAATGGTACAGCCAAGTTGAAAATAGTTTTACAGTTTCTTAAAAAGTTAAACATACACTAATATATAACTCAACCACATACCACTTGGTATTTAGCCAAGAGAAAAAAAACAAACTATGTCCACACAGACTTTTACATAAATATTCATAGCAGCTTCATTTGTAATAGCTCCAAACTAGAAACAACCTGTATGCCCACTGACAGGTGAATGAGTAAAAAAAAAAAAAAAAAAAAAGGTCTCTCCATATTGCTGGAGGCATACCACTCAGCAATAAAAAGAATCAGCCAACCAATTCATTCAACTACATGGGAAAATCTTGAAATCATTATGCTGAGTGCAAACCATGTATGAGTAACACGTGCTGAATCACCTTTCATATGAGAGAGGGAAAGAGCAGAAAAGGCCATCTTGAATACACAAAATTGGTGGACTCGGGGACAATAATTTCTATACCAATTGGATACATCACTCCAGTAGCCAGAATAAAAGAGGAGGTATATGTTTTCTCTCTTGGCTATGACCAGCATGGCTAGAGAGCTGACGAGTCCTGAGTAGTGGCAACTGGGGATTGAGAAAAAGAAAAAAACAAAAAAGAGACAGACACAAAGACTTTAAGTAAAGCTGGGGCCAGGAGGTACACTGTTCTCAAATGGAGAGACAGTGACACAGAGCTAGTATAGTGCGTTTGCTATATACAGCATGATACCAACAAGTTTTACTAGAGTTTAAGACAAAGGAAATTATGTGAAATCATGGTTAAAGATCAAGCTGCAATTCTTCATTCTTATGGCTTCTTTGTAATTGTCACTCCTGGCTCAGCCCAGATAATTGTGTCTGTTCCTGGCACCTGGCTAAACTCAGATAATGAAACCCACCCCCTGGCGCCTAAGTTAAAGGTCAGGCTGACAACATACCTGCCTCTGGCAAGGTATGTTTCCAGGATGTGGTTCTGCTGACACCACTAGACTCAACCAACAATGAATTCATATGCCTTCCGAGGCGCTCTCTACAAGGAGGCAAATGGTGGCCATAGGTACTAGTGAGTACAACCAAAGTGAGTCTTAGGGACTCCTAGAACTGTTTGGGGACATGTTTTAGGGTAGCTGGAATTTCTGCAATTGTGGATACAGATGGAGGCAAAATTTTCTGTTCATACTGCCTCTCTAATTTCTTCCAGAATGTTATACTTGGGTAACATATATTTTAAAAATAAAAAACAATAATCTTAAAGCACACCAACATGAAAGCAGTCAGCAATAATGCATACATTAAGGAAATTCTATCATGTTATAGGTTAAAAACAGATATTTTATAGAGTAACTAAGCATTATTCTTATTGTCATTAAAAATCAGAAATTTTGTTATATCAATAAAGGGCTCTGTTCATTCTTACCTAAAATTTTTCTGTTTAATGAGAATGTTATTAATATCCTTTCTTCCCTCTTTCTCAGAAGCTTTAAAAAATAATTTTATTTTGTACATAATATAATATTTACCATTTTATTAATTGTTAAGTGGCATTAAGTACATTCATAATATGCAACCATCATCACTCTCCATTTTCAGTTTTTTATCATCTAAAACTGAATATCTATACTCATTAAACAATAACCCCCCCATTACTTTCTTTATCTAGCCCCTATAACAAGTTCTACTTTCTGTCACCATGAATTTGACTATTTTAGCTATCTTATATAAATAAAATACCGCATTTTTTACGTTTGACTTGCTTCACTTAGTGTTTTTAAGATTCATCCATGTCATTATGTGAATCAGAATTGTAATCACTAAATAATATTTCATTATATGTTAATTCACTAGTGTGCCAGTGCATGGATTCATGCATATTGAAAGAAAATTAATTAGAAGAAATATTTTAATATCACTGTCACATCTTACTAATGAAAAGAAAATAGGATTCTACCGAATCTCTTATCTGCCTACTCTAGGAGATGCAGATGGAGATGAGGCATGGGAAAATGTTTGGTTAAACTGAAAAATGTTACATCTATAAAGCAAGTTGTGTTCCTGGGCTGAAGAAACTCCAAGGAGGCTAGTTGCTAGGGAGAGGAATCCGGGTTTTGCTACGTGATGTCATTACCCTGCACCCACAGAGACCCATTTAGGGCTGGGCCGGGCTATGGGCTACAATTTTTGCTATGGAGTCTTGGCAGCATTGGCTGTGATTTGCTGGGGTGTCACTCTGGGGTGGTGGCAGGGCCTGTGTCCCACTTGTTGGCACCAGGTCCACGGTGCCATTTATTTATTTTTATTTTTTAAAGTATTTTTAATTGATATTTTTATAGAGAGAAAGGGAGAGGAATAGAGAGTTAGAAATACCAATGAGAGAGAAACATCCTGCACACCCCCTACTGGGGATTTGCCCACAACCAAGGTACATGCCCTTGACCAGAATCAAACCTGGGACTATTCAGTCCATAGGCCAATGCTCTATCCACTGAGCCAAACTGGTTAGGGTGGTGCCATTTATTTTTAAATGGCCAGTGCACATCATGGCAGCTCCTGGGTTGAGCATCTGCCCCCTGGTGGTCAGTGCACATCATAGCTACTGGTTGGATGGATGGACACAGTCTTTTTGTAAAAAAATATATTTTATTGATTTTTTACAGAGAAGAAGGGAGAGAGATAGAGAGTCAGAAACTTCGATGGGAGAGAAACATCGATCAGCTGCCTCCTGCACACCTCCTACTGGGGATGTGCCCACAACCAAGGTATATATCCTTGACTGGAATCAAACCTGGGACCTTTCAGTCCACAGGCCAACACTCTATCCACTGAGCCAAACCGGTCAGGGTGACACTTAGCCTTTTATATATATAGACTAGAGGCCCAGTGCACAAAACTTTGTGCACTCAGGGGAGGGGGGAATCCCTCAGCCTAGCCTGTGTCCTTTAGCAATCTGGGACCCCTTGGGAGATGTACACCTGCTGGCTTAGGCCCACTCCCAGGGGGATTGGGTCTAAGCTGGCAGCCAGACATCCTTCTGGCATCCCGGGGGCTCTCAGGGGATGTCTACTTGCCAGCGGGGAGCAGGCCTAAGCTATAGTCAGACATCCTTAGCACTGCTGAGGAGGTGGGAGAGGCTCTCACCACCACTGCTGTGCTGTCAGCTGTCAGCCTGGCTTGTGGCTGAGCAGAGCTCCCACTGTGAGAGCACACTGTCCACCAGGGGACAGCTCCTGCATTGAGCATCTGTCCCCTTATGGTCAGTGTGTGTCATAGTGGTCAGTCATTCCCAGTGGTTCTGCTGTTAGGGTCAATTTGCATATTACCCTTTTATTATATAGGATAGAGGCCTGGTGCATAGTGGGGGCTGCCTGGTTTGTCCTGAAGGGTGTCCCGGATCAGGGTGGGGGTCCCACTGGGGTGCCTGGCCAGCTTGGGTGAGTGGCTGATGGCTGTTTTCAGTCTGGCCACAACCCCTTTAAGGAGAGGGATCCTGCTAGGATACCTGGTTAGCCTGGTTGAGTGGCTGATGGCTGTTTGCAGGCTGGCCACATCCTCTTCAGGGAGGGGTCCCTGCTGAGTACCTGGTCAGCCTGGTGAGGAGCTGATGGCTGTTTGCATCGAGGCTGGCTGGAAGCTGGTATCTGGGATTTATTTAACTTCTAAAGTTGAAACTTTGTTGCTTTAACTGGAGCCCAGGTTGGGTTGCCCCTGACAACCCAGGCTCCCAGCGCTTCCTTGAGCCCAAGGCTGGAAGCAAGTATCTCGGGTTTATTTATCTTCTATAATTGAAACTTTGTTGCCTTGAGCAGAGGCCACAGCTGGCCTAGGCAACAGGAACCTTAGCTTCCTCCATTGCTGGGGAAAACCTCCTGCTTGTTCCAGGTCCATGGCTGCTGGCCACCATCTTGGCTGGGTTAATTTGCATATAGTCACTCTGATTGGTTGGTGGGCATGGTGATTTGCTAGTGGGTGTGGCTTAGGTATAGAGGAGTGACACCAATTTTGCATATTACTCTTTTATTAGGTTTGATATGTTGATAGACATTTTGGTTGCTTCCACCAAAATAGCTAACTCTTAACCCTAACCCTAATCTTAACCCTAGTCCTAACTGGATGGTTTTGGCTAATGTAACTAATTCTGCTGTGAACATTGGTGTATGAATATTGGTGTATGTGAGCCTGCTTTATATTCTTTTGTATATATACCTACAAGTGACATTGTTAGAACACCTGAACATTCTATTCTTCCTTTTTTCCCCCAGGAACTTCACACTCTCACTAACTTTCAAATAAAATTTTACTGTTGCTGGTTCGCCTTCTCCTCATTCTCTGAAGAGTGCTTGACCTCTGCCTTCCCATTCCCGGGCATATTATAAAGTCAAAATAGGCGAATTATAAAGTAGAGAGAAGAATCAAATGAAGGGAAGAAACCGGGAAGGCTTCCTATTGGCCTGGTTAAGCTCCAGGTGTCCTTTAGTAATGGAGCATTCAAGTAATAGGCAAAGTAGAAATAAAGCCCAGAACTAAGGCAGCGTCCATAATAAAGAACGAGGGTAGGACTGAAGAGGTAACTGTCAGCAGCTTGGCAAGGGAGAGGCACTGGCGCGGTTGCACGATGCAAGGAGACCTGGAGGAAGGAAGGTGGTTGGAAGTGTCACTGCTGTGGGCTGTGAATTGGAACTGCTAATTGTTTTTACATAAACCTGCAGCTTGGAATTCCTCCTAAACTTCTCTTGATTATTGCATTGGTTTCCTGGCATTTGACAGTCTGCTGAGGCCTGGTTATATGAAGCCCCTAGATATACAAGAGTTGCTCCTGATTGGACAATGTAGCTAAAGTTTCTGCTCTGATAGTAACAAATCCAAAATACCTCAGTAAGTGAAAAAAACAAAAACAAAAAAACCCCCACCCCACTCAATGTATGTTTCCAGGGAAAAATTAATTCTTTTTACTTAGAATTAATATTTTATTATAACCAAGGTTATAATAAGACGTTAATTCTTTTTACTTATGGTAGTACTTTAGGCTACAGTTAATTAAATAAGTGTAGCTGCTGGAAGATTATTTTCCTTGCCTGTAGCACAGAGTTTCAGCTCTGGAGTTGTGCATTTGAATATTCATAAGTCTGAGTTGCAAGATACAAACTGGGACTTTTTCTGTATAAGATACCACCCAGAAAAAGATATCACCATTTATTTGGAAAAAACAATATGGTGTGTGGGATGGAATGAAGTTATGGTAACAAAATTTTCCTAACCCTAAGTTGGGTTGTGTTCTGACACATGGTTTGATAAGGCAAAATATTTTAAATCAGCAGAGTCTGGAAAAAAACTAGGACATATGGCTGCCTTCGTTTTGATACTAAAACAGGATCTCTTACTCAGTTAGGATCTTTTCAGTAAAGTAAACAGCATTACCCTGGTACAAATTCATGGATTCTTTGATTTATTGATTTAGTCACTTAGCAAGGTATAGCATCTCCTCAATGTATGTTTCTAGCCTCATCTTTTGATTCTACTCTCTCTCACAGCCTACCCTCAACCCATTCTAAACTACTTAGCTTTGCAGGATATGCCTTGCTCTCCATATTTTGCATGTGTAGATTCCACTCTATGGAATGCTCTTCCCTGTACTCTGTCCGGGTAACCTCTGTTAATTGCCCTGTTTGGCATCATCTCCTAAGGGAAGACATATCACTTCTTACCCTTATTGTTTTGTCCCAGTACTTTCTCTGTGCCTCCAAGGTATCCCCGTAAAACTCGATCACAGTGTATTTCACATAGCACTATAAATGTTGATTTACTTTGTATTGTCTTCCCAGGATAGTAAACCATTCAAGAATGTATTAGTTTGCTAGGATTGCCATAACAAAAAACATCTTAGCGGCTTAAAAAACAGAAATTTATTTTCTCACAGTTTGGGAGGCTAGAAGTCCAAGATCAAGGTGCTGGCAGGTTTGGTTTCCTCTGAAGCCTCTCACCTTGGCTTGTGGATGGTGGCCTTCTGGCTCTGTCCTCACATGGCCTTTGTTTTATGCACAAAAGTGTCCTCAGTGTCTCTTTTCTTATAAGGAAACCAGTCATGTTGTATTAGGGTACCACTCTTATGAACTCATTTAACCTTAATTATTTGTTTATAGATCCTATCTTGAAATACAGTCACATTGGCGGTTATGGCTCTAAAATATTAATTTGGGTTTGGGAGCACAATTCAGTCCAGAAGACTATTCTAATTGTCAAGATTTGAAGGAATCAGGACTTAAGAGAAGATATTCACAGGGTTAATCGTTGAAACAGTGAAGGATAGGAAGAGAGAGAAAGAGAGGGAGAGAGGGAGAGAGAGAGAGAGAAGAGAAAAAAGAAAAATGTTGCAAATTGTGAGGGATAAAAGAGGAATGGGAATGTCAGAAAAGATGATGAAGATTAGTATATACCAAACCTGAAATGAGTGAGTTTGTGAGGTAAGAAAGGGAAATCAGCAATGTTAAATAGTGAAGGAAGATGAGACTATTGGATTTAGTGCATTATAAATAATTGATGCACAGCTACCAGAATGGTTAAAGTGAAGAAGAAAAAAAAACAAGTGTTGGGGAGAATATGGAGCAATTAGAATTCTCATATACAATGCTAGTTGGATATATTTGTTACAACCACTCTGGAAATGGCTTAGCAGTATCTATACTATTAAAACTAAATATATAAATACTCCATGCCTCCCCCCCAAATGCCACCTATAAATGTATACTTAACAAAAATGTATTCACATGTTTATTGAAAGAGATGTGCCAGGATGTTCATAGCAGCACTATTCATAAAATCCCCCAGACTGGAAGCTGCTCAAACGCCCATCAAAAGTGGAATAGGTCACACATTGTGGTATATTCACACAATATAAACTTACAGAAAGGAGATGAGTGAACTACAATTAAACTCAAAAAAACACGCAATCACGATGTTAGATGAAAGAAGACACATGAAAAAAGAATACATACTGTATGTTTCCATTTATAGGACGTTTACAGGTCAGTAGCACAAATGCATGGTTTAGGAAGTCAATGTATGGTTTAGTCAGTTAAATTGTTGGGGGAGGGGGCAGTATGTCATAGAGGACATGCCTAGGAAGTTAAGAATTCTGGTAATGTTCGTTTGTCTGGGTGCTGGTACATAGGTGTGCTCAGCTTGTACATATTAATTGAGCTTTTCACTTATGATTTATCCACTTTGCTGTATATAAATGTTTCAAAAAGCAATAAAAATTCAGTAAGTAACAATGTGATATAATAATGTGGTGATATTACCTAAACAGAAAAATGTGTGTGTGTGTGTGTGTGCATGAGCGCGTTTGAGAAAGCAATTCCGCGGAGATGAAACTATGAGTTTTGCTGGTGGGATGAATAAAGAGATATGAAAGTTTTTGTCTAGCTCGAGGTATTTGGCAATAGAAGGAATAAGAAAGAACAACTTCTGTGTAGCTGGGTCAGAAAAAGATTTAATTTAATTTTGCTTTGAAGAATGGTATCGTAGGAGATAAAAAAAAGTAACTTTCCCTCTACCCTGTAACTTACCTGGGACCCTGAAACAAAAGATAGATTAACAATAGAAAAACAAACACAAGTTCATTAATATGTACATAAACCCAGCAAAATGAAAATTGGTATGGCTCAATGGGATGACATATCATGAGAAGGCAGGGTTCTTTGGAAAAGACAATAATGCTAATATATATCTGGCAACAGGAAAACAGGAAGACCAAATATGAAATGAATTGATTTCATAAAAGAAGCCATAGATATGAATCTACAGGAACTGAGCAGGGCTGTTGAAGACAGGGCATTGTGGACATCACTCATTCACAGAGTCACCAGGAGTTGGTACAGACCCAATGACACATAATACATACAAAGATATGGCTTAGAATTCAAGCTTCTATAACCATCTTCAATAACCAAATCAAAGACAAAAGGGTGTGGGGGAGGTCAGTTAAGGGGAGGTGGCCAGGAAAAGCACAGTAAACAGGATAAGTTTGGTTATAAAGATTTAAATCACAGCTTTCTCCACTGATAAGATTCTCTTGTGATTTAGAGTCATCCTTCTCTTCCTGGTACAGAGAAAGAGACACTTACAAATGAAGATTTCCTTTATAAATTTCTCTTACAAAAGGGACTCAAGCTGTTTGCAGAGCTTCTGTTGTGTCTGCCATTTTTGCAACATAATCCTTGTGCCAAAGAGGCATATTTGGGGTGACACTGTCTCCTACAGTATCAAGGAGAGAAAAAATTGAGGTATGATTAAAGAGGAATGAGAAAACCAAACCTCAGAGATGGTGTGAGGATGGGATTAGGGACTAAGGTAAAAGTGTGGGTCTTTAGAAGAGAACTAAGTCCTCTTCCTTAGACATAGGAGGACCAAGGAGAGAGGCAATTGAGAACCTTATAGATATCTAAGTCCAGTCTAGAAGATTAAAATTGGAAGGTGGCTGTGGAGATGGGTCTTGAAAAGAGTGAAAAAATGACCAATAATGTCAGTAGGTAACATACTTGTGAGACAAGAAAGGTATAAAAGTTTTGCATGAATTTGTACAGGGACCCCAATGGCATGCTACCATGGTTTTATGGTGCAATGCTTTGGCATTCAGGGGAAAAAGGAGAGAAAGTGGCCAGAAGGGTTGCCCAGACAATGTTGGACAGAGTAAATATATAGATGGTAAGCAACTCCAGGGTTTTGTGAAGGGTCTTTACAAAATATCTCTATGTGCTCTTCAGAGTCATTTGGCAGGAATTAGTTGAAGTGGCATGAGCCATGTAAAAATGAAGAGGGTCCAGGGGACTAGGGGTTAGGGTTAGTGGGGAATGTGTGTGGTCCATGCAGGGAATGGGAGAGATGCCAGGCAAAACTTTCTGTGACCTCTGCTGCAGATTTCAGATTCTTCCTAAATTTCAACTTTCTCACTCTTCTCACTCCAGAGTGGGCATTTTACTGTGGCCATAATCTCTCTACATAGAGCTCCTTATAAAATGAAAACTTGGGGTAAATAGTTTTTTTAAAAGGATGGGTTCTTTTTTATGTTATAACAGTGGTCCTCATGGTTGTATAGATATGAACTCATACCTGGGGATTCCATCAGCCCCAAGAGTCCTATGACTCTAGGGGACATTTGGTCCAATATTCTAATGCAAAAGAGATTGCTGACTCCAAGTGAAAGATCTCCATGCCACTGGAGAGCGGCAGCTAAAATGGGTTTCTTTCTTTTTTTTAAAATATATTTTATTGATTTTTTTTTTTTTTTTACAGAGAGGAAGGGAGAGGGATAGAGTGTTAGAAACATCTATGAGAGAGAAACATCGATCAGCTGCCTCCTGCACACCCCCTACAAGGGATGTGCCCACAACCAAGGTACATGCCCCTGACTGGAATCTAACCTGGTACCCTTGAGTCCGCAGGCTAACACTCTATCCACTGAGCCAAACCAACTAGGGCTAGAATGGGTTTCTTAACCTAAAAGCCAAGTCCCTTGTTTCTTAACGTATTGTCAGATATATTCTTTTTATTTTTTAAAAGTAAGCTTAAAAACATAATCTTTTTACTAATGGAACCATTGAACCAAGACTCATTTTAGCTCTTGGATTATTAGCCCCTGACCAGCCCTTCACACAGAGCTAGGTTTTTATCCACATATAGTCCTTTGTCACCATCATCATCATCTGTTGCTTCTACCCCAATTTCTCATAGTATTCACTTTTAGCACCATTACCCCAAATTGGTGAATTTCAGGCAGAACCGTCTGTGAAAATATTGGAGGTAAAAATAAGCCATTGTAGGCCGTTAATGTCACCCCGAGGCCTTGTTTGCTACTTTTCTGCTCATTTTACTGCACTTAACCCACTACAAAGGAACTGAACTATAATCAAATGCAATTTGCCAGAGCTAATGGAGGGACCAAAAGACACTGGAAACAAAAATAGCGAATAATAAGAGATAAATGTAGGAAAAAGACAACGTATGCATACATGCTTTTGAGACATCATATGCATTATACTAGTAAATATCTGCCCTAATAATTTTGCAGTTCAATTAAAGCAGTCTGTGGCCTTGGATAGGGAAGGTGGTGAAGTGAGATTACCTAGGGATAGTGTGCATTGGAACACTGGCAGAGGCAGAGAGAGCTGTGATGGAGACTACAGCAAGAAGAAAATTGAGCATTGATTTGTGGCCAACTAGAGTGGAAAACAGGCTTATATATTTGAGCCAGGTTTGTATATCATGTTCATTTTCTCTTTTCAAAGATTGCCAAACTACTTTTATTCTGTGACTTATTTCTTCTCTGAACCACCTGAACATGGACCTTCTTTTGGGGTGAACTCCAAGGGAAATTTTGAATTCAGTATGGCTCTCAACTTTTAGTCCTGTAGTCCTGAACTTGAGGCTTGGCACATGCCATTCTGATAAAATGGAACCAATCTTGACTTGTCCTTGAAGGAAAAGGCCGGGAGACAAGGCTGTGGCTGCCTGTGGATAAGACATTCTTTTCACCTTGACATCTCATTTCTATAAAAAGGCACGGATCATTTTGCTAGACTCTGCAAATAAGTCAAAATAAATCAAGATCTGGATTAGGACGGAAATCTCAATAACTTTTTTCATTGGACTTGCCTGCGTTGTACTTATATCTGGGCAAAAGGGCAAACTGGAGCAAAGAAATCATCTCCTTTGATGTATTTTAACTGTCAAAGTCAGCTATATAGAACTTATGGTTTTAATGCCTTCCAGTGTGAGACAAAACTCAGTGTTCTGAGCTTTTCCCTTTTTAAAACGTCTTTTCCTCCCTTGACCTTAACTGTCACATATAGTGTCATGTTGATCCATGACACACCCTACCTCCTTGAAAGCTCATATCCCAGAGTCATGGTTTCATAATATTTGGTTAAGTGCCACCTTCTAAGACCCAGTTATTTCTGTAGCCAATTAACTAGTTCACTGGTTCATGAAAGCTGTAGTGCTTCTAGAAGCAATAAAATTAAAGCACTGACTCTTTCTGAAAAGCAGGGGGCATTGGCTGTTGCTGTTGTCACCATTAACTGTCCTTTGTGTCTGAGAAGCCCGAGGTATCAGGAGCTTTACCTTATCCTTTGATGTATGAAGAATCCAATTTAGAGCTTAGCCTGTGCGTGGTTTTGAGAGACTAAGCCAGGTATTTAGGATAAGGGAGTGCTATTTGCAAGGATGTTTTCATAGCAGAGAAGATTGTTTGCCCTGATAAATATAGCAGAACCTGGGTAGCTCTTCACTAAACCCACTTTTTCTTCCCTCTGAGCCCAGAGTTAGGTCACTTTTTCTAGCCCTGTTTGTGGTTGGGTGTGGCCACATGATTGAGATTTGACTGACAGAATGAGCTAGAAGTCATGTTCATCTTCTCGGCCTGGCTCCATGCATGGTCTTTCCCTTATGGCTTGATGCTGACAAGCATGGTAACATGAGGAACCTGGTATCTAAGGTGGTGGAGACATAGGTAGAAAGAGCCTGGGGGTCTGGATCACTGCTCAGGGGATATGTGCCCACTGATTGGAAATAAGCTTTGTGTGAGTGAACTAAACATCTATTCTCTAAAGCCACTAAGGTTTAGGGTTTTATCTGTTACATATTTAGATAGTTATTCCTTAACTAAAACTCTAAACCAGCATATGCACGAAATTAATGCATACTGACATTTTGACTCACTATGGCAAACAATTTAAACTCACTTTTGTAAAACAAACTTCTATACATTTGCAAGAGTCATGCATTCCAAATCCTTGTTAAAACAAGTGTGTTTTTTTCTAAAAGTCCATTGATATTAGTGACCAGAATGTCTCAGTGTGTAAATTACTCCTGAAAACATTGGGTAGGGATGATGATCTCAGATTAAGATTAATGGGGTCGCTCATTGAGGAGGGAAAGGTTGCATAAGAATACAATAATAAAGGAGAACACAAGACAAGGAAAAATAAAGTATACACACAGTGTAAGTTAATGATAAGAACTCAAAAAGCATTGTCACAGGAGGTGCGGGGAGTTCTGAGACTTGAGGAAGACACATGAAGAGCCTGGGGCTGAATCAAGGTGGGGAACTAGCGCTGGCACTCAGGGAGCTGCCTTAATTTCGGTTTCCTTCTGAGGCTGCCACAGGCCTGGGGACACAGACAGAGACTGAACTACAATTACAGTGAGAGTGACTGTGTTTTTCACCCAAGGTCCCACCCAGGAGTTCTCTTGCACTTGCCGGAGATCATATGATTAGGCTCCCCAGATGGACCTTAGCCCTTTCAGGATGTGTGTATGGAAATAAACAAAGACTAACCATATGAGAAAAGCAAAGGCAATTTATTCAGAGCTTGTTACAGCAAGAGAGTCAGCCACTGTTTCTTGCATTTTAGCAAAGACTCAAAGGCCCGCAGTGGTGTGGGAGAGCTTCATAGAGGAGAAAAGGGAAGGCTCCTGTGTGCTTTGATCTGAGGCTGTTGATCTGGGGACATGGAAGCGGTTAACTAGAACTGGGGTGCCCATGGCATTGGCTAGGGGTGCATAGTCTCTGCTTGGAAATGAGGCCAAAATTCAGCGAAGCTGTCAGTTATTAGTTAAGTCTTGACCACTTGAGGCCAATTGTAGGGAAGTTATTATTATTATTATTGTTGTTGTTATTATTATGTTTTTAATCCTCACTGGAGGATATTATTTTACATTGATTTTTTAAAAAGAAGGGAGGGAGGATATGTACTAATCTTTGTAATACTTTATGTAATAAAAATATTTTTAAAAATGAGAAAAAAAGAAGGGAGGGAGGGAAAGGAGGGTGGGAGGATCCCATGTTGGTTGCCTCCTGCATACACCCTGACTATATGGGGTTTGAACCTGCAACCCAGGTATGTGCCCTTAACCAGGAATCGAACCCATGACCCTTTGGTGCTCTGGCAGATGTTCTAACTACTGAGCATACCAACCAGGGTGGGAAGTTGTTTAGTGTCCTGGACTGTCACTTTGGCCTTCTTCTGGGTGGCCAGGAAGACTACGTTACCTTAAAAAAAGAAAAGAAAAAGGTGCATTAAATAAAGTGGATGGATGGATTTTTATAATATGAACAAATAACAAATGTTCTTCTTTGTCTGTATTTTTACATTTTTCTAAAATTAGAATGTAATTATTGTTTAGAATTTGATAATAGCCAATTCTCATTACTCTCAGTTTATCTAAAATATAACTTTAACATTTTTTCTTCACATAATATAACTATTATAATAAAAAAAAGCTCTGTAAACAATTGAGTGTGACTATTAGGTATGTATCAATTTGAGCATATTTCACTTTTTGAACCTATTGATTTATCCTGTTTTTAAATCAGAATGGATCTGGCCAAACGTAGAAATGAAAGTATTTTATGTTTCCTTCTCATATTCCTCTTTTAGCTATTGAAAGAAAACACACCAACCCATTTAGTATTCTGGACATTTAAAAGCCCTCAAGTATCAGCTCTTTGGAAGCCCAGTGTCTTTAAATTTGCAAAACAGGCAGGCAGGGCGTAATTCCATGTTTCCAACTCCCTGGGGCTCATTCAGGGGTTTGATTAACTCTTTGGTTTGGCTCAGCAAAGAGAAGCCAGTGTCTGCTTAGAAGAAGAGGCAGGGGGCATTCAAATGAGGACTGCTGTCTGCCAAGATCAAAGCAGCACTGCACATGGTAAGGAGTCTAACTCGCAGACCCTCGGAAAGTTGTAGCACCAACTTGAAGCCTATTTGGACAGAAATGGCCACTTGAGCAGCCTTAGGGTTGGGCAAAGGCTTTGTTTCAGAAAGTGCCTCGAACTCAGAGGAGGGAATATGAACTGAGGGAGCCCTCTTTTGGAGGAAGAAAGCTAAGGAGGAAAGCAAGGGAGAGTGGGAAAGACCACAGTCACGACTGGACTGGACGGAAGATGTAAGCCAAGGACTCTCGGTTTGCTTTTATTGGCAGTAGGTACTCAGGAGAATGCCAGTCTGCATTTCTGAACTCAGATTGTGGGAAAACCAACAAATGCTTTTAAGATAAAAGGATCAACTACCCACAGGGAGAAACTTTCCCCAGATTATCTAGATTATAAGGCTAGAATTTTGTCTCTTGTTTGTTTGGCTAAGATCAAGAACTCTAAAGGTAGAGATGAGGTGGGTTCCATATGTGTTGGAGGAGCTGAGAGCAAGCACCACCTGCTACTGAGGGCATGAACACAAGGAGTGCCATCCAAATGTATTCCGCTGTGGTCCTGGATTCACTTCGTTGACTTTTCACAAGACCAACAGCAAAGGTGATCCAAGTGAAGCAGAAGTTTTGGGGGAACAGGCAGGCTTAGGAATTTTTTAGAATTGGGGTCCGTGGAACAGTGCAGGGCTGCAGACTGGGAGGAGGTACATTTCCACAACACAAGGAAACCAGGTGCATGTATATTTTCATTAAGACAAGGGAACTGGAAGTAGGCAGGAAAGGTCTATATTTACAAAATAAGGAGAAGGAAGCTCTTCATTCAGATGGAAAAGAAGAACGCCCAGAGGAGTGGAAGGACTATAAGGGAGGAGGGCTTAGGAATCACTATAGTAACCAATTCGAGGGGAATATTGACCAATCAGAGGGGATATCAGGACACAGGAACTGAACGCTTTATAAACCATAGGGAAAAGGAACTCTGTGGGACCTTTTTCCCCCTCCCTACTTGGGAGTCCGTTCTGTGGGACTCTTCCCACTCCCTACATGGGAGTCTGTACTTGTTCTTCAATAAATCTCTATCTTTGCTATACCACTTTCTGTCCTTGGGTTCATTCTTCGATTCGGGAGGACAAAGAATCTGGGTTCCAGTCCAAAAATTCGGTTTTACAACTGAAAATAATCCATGACTTTTCTGGAATACTAACTCTGTTGAGTATGGTGAGCAGCTGCTGATAGGGCTTCCAGTGACCCCTCTCTTGGTATTCACATCTTTGCTTAATAGCCTCACCTTGAATGTGGGCTCTATTTAGTGACTCACTACTAAGGAATAGAATACAGCAAAAGTGCTGGGATGTCCTGTTCCCATTCCTCTCTTGGCCTCTCACTTGTTTGTTTGATGGAGCCAGCTGCCATGTTGTGAGCTGCCCTGTGGGCAAAGCAAGGCAGCCTCAGGCAAATAAGGCACTAAGGTTCTCAGCCCCAAAACCTGCAAAGAACTGAACCGATTCCTGACAATAACCATGTGAGTAAGCTTGGAAGTAGATCCTGTTTCTTTTCTTTTTTTAAAAAAAATATATTTTATTGATTTTTATACAGAGAGGAAGGGAGAGGGACAGAGAGTCAGAAACATTGATTAGAGAGAAACATCCATCAGCTGCCTCCTGCACATCCCCCACTGGGGATGTGCCCACAACCAAGGTACATGCCCTTGACCAGAATCGAACCTGGGACCCTCAGTCCACAGGCCAACGCTTTATCCACTGAGCCCAACTGGTCAGGGCTGGATCCTGTTTCTGACAAGCCTTCAGGTAACTATAGTTCCTGCCCCCTTGATTTCATCCTGGACAAGAACCTGAAGGAGAGGCCCAGCTAAACCATGCCCAGGTTTCTGAATTACAGGAACTGGGAGATGCTTCACTGCACCAATCTCCTTCTTCTTAACTCTGAACTTGGCTGCTGAGTCCTGTAGAGATTTCTCTTTCTTTAAAGTTTTCACCTCCTCCTGCTTCTCTAGCTTGATAGCCATAACCTATTCCAAGGAAAGTTCTTGGGAAATTACAGGAAAATAGATTCAGAGACCTGACATTTGCAAAATGTCCTCCAGCCACTTGTCCTCATTACACCACTCTTGGTTCTTCCGGTTCATCAAATCTCATTTAGTTGTGCATCAATTAGATTGCCATTGGCCGCAAGTGACATTATATCCATAACTAGGGGCCCGGTGCACAAAAATTTGTGCACTCGGGGT